>CAUHTR010000166.1:0-178278 GCA_959609185.1 Schmidtea polychroa | reverse complement strand
GTAATTTTAATTTTGTTGCTTAATAAAAACACATTATATACATAGTGTTGTATATCAGAACTTTAACAATTTTCATCACTTTCACCCGGTTTCTAAAAACTAAATATAGTTCTTAATTTCACCTTACACGGCTTTTAGATGACATAAAATGTGAAAATAATATGGAAAAGACCCATGACAAAATATTTGGGCAGTAAACCATGACGTTGAAACTGGATACACAAATAGCTCATTGAAACTCAGAAAACTGTCAATAAGGCTTTTATTCTTATTATACAAATACCCCGTTTATCAGGAAAATGTGGCAGCAAAAAGGGGTCTGAAATATATGTAATTTAGAGATACAGTGACTGCCAAAATTGGCTCAATTTTTCTAACCTCTATAAATAAATTAACATAACAAAACTGGTAACGCACCAATTTTGAAGAAATTTTCAATATTTATTACTCCATCTATGGAAAGTGTGTTGTTATTGAAACTAATCTCTTTTACTATCATTTTTTGCTACCTGAGAACAAATTGGTCATTGAGCCAATTTTGACACTCATATAATTCGGTCACTTTCCTCGAATTTTTAGCTCAGTGACTTTTCTAAGGCGTTTTAATTGAATTTGTACATCAAGCATAATTAAGATAAATCATAAACCAATATTGCAAACTACATTTCAACAGTATTCTTTACCTTTTAGATAAGATTGCAACAGTAAAAAATTGTCTAGAAGCTTTTATAAGACTAAAATGTCAAATGAATATAGCAGTGCCAAAATTGGCTCAATGACTATATTGAATTATAATGCCACCAAATTATCGTAGAGAAAATTGATTTAAACAATAACACAATATACCAACGGTGGGCAAATGCGGCTCTTAGAGCCGCATGCGGCTCTTCGTTGAGTAAACTGCGGCTCATTGATAATTGAATTTGAAAATTGAATTCGATTTTTTTATTTTGAAATTTTTTCAACTGAATTTTTAAAAAAAATTTTTTTGTTGCAATTGTATTTTCATAAATGTTAAAAATTAACGAAACATTGTTTTTCACATTTTACTGCTTTTTAAAATTATTTTGTAGTAGGCGGCGCTTTGTTATAACAACGAGAGAGAAGCAATGAAAATAAATTTAGTGAAATTTAGTGAATTTTGATTATTTAGCTGCTTGCCGTCTAATTTCAATTTTTGGTACAACATATTGTTGTGAATCTTTGTACTCCACAATGAAGTTCGTGAAGTCGGAATATCGTTCACAGTTGACCAATCAGCATCTTACAGAATTGCTGCGAACAGCTTTAACAAAGTATACACCAAATTTCAAAGATTTGACCAAAAGTCTTCGTTAATTCAAGAAATTTTATTACTTTTTATTAATTGATTTTTATTATATTTTATGTTTGTTACTTAAATTTTGAAATAATTGTTTTTAATAGCGTTTAAGTCTTTTTTAATCAAATTAATGAAATAAAAAAAAATATGTAGTTCACTATGGTGGCTCTTTAAAAAATAAATTTTCGGAAAATGTCTCTCATATACACACAGAAACAATTAGTGAAAATCTTACAAAAATGTGTGAATGATTAACTTTGGTGATGTTTTTTATCTAAAGATATAAAACATTGATCCAATTTTGGCAGTCACTGTATTTTACTTGCCCAGGAGCACAACGAACTATATAATGTGGAGAAATGACTTCAAACTAACTTAAGAATAAGGATATACAAACAATAAAAGGTTCAAGAACAATACTTCAAGCATATAATCAATAATTTGAAGAATATCTTGAGAAAAGTAGTAAATGAAAAAACGGAACTCAGTGGGAATTAGTAAATGAATGAAGATAATGAAGAGAACAGCAGAATAATTCAACTAAATGTCTCCCATGGAAAATGAATACCTTCTTATCTTTAAATGATAAAAATTAGATTTTCAATTGTTCGTATAATATTACCATGTAAAAAAGTAGTACGAAGGAACCCACTGTCTACTAAATAATTTTTAGAAAGAAATACTAAATGTTACGGGCTAGACGAGTGATTCTAATCGTCCATCGGTGTTAAGTGGTTAGTACATTGAAAACGATGAGTAAAAGAAATGAAGCAGAAAATTGGGCACTCAATCTTGTATGAAAATAACTGATCTACTCAAAGTTTTCCTTAAATATAGAGTTGATTTTGCAGGACCATTATAAAAAAATCTGAAAGAAAAATTAACTATATGTAAGACCAAAAGACGAAGCTAGTGGTGGGTAAACTTTATCAAGCTGCGACACACCAATTTATGTTATCGCAATTTAAAGTGGTACCAAAAGCATTTATTTAAATTCCTTTAGAAAAAGTTAGAAAAACATGAAATGACATAAAGCATAAAAATAAAATTTTATTCCACTTTATGTAAGGTTTAAAATAAACGCGATATATGGACATAGCGTTCGTGTCTGAATAGTTGAGAGACAAACGCTGAGGCTCTTTTAAAAAGTTCTTTTTAAAAATAAAAACTGATTACATGATCATCGGTTAAAACTTTAAAATGATATATATATATATTAATGGGGGGCACAAAAAAGTAACCCCCTATTCGACCAATAAAATATTTGTGAGAGCCGATGATTCCTTTAGGATATGGAGTGTACATATCCCTTTTTTGATTCATTCACATTTATTTAATTTTCTCGTTCATGAAATATTTCAACACCCACGATTCGCTGCTGACAAATTATGTTTCTTTATATCAATAAAAATTGGTTAATTATTTCCAATATATATTCAAAATTTAAAATTGCTCAAAATTTCTACTTTGCTATTGTTTACATTTTGAAAAATGGATGTTAATAATTTTTCTACTCAATTTGCTCAGAATCCTGATGTTTTGGATTTATCAAAATGGATATATCCAATGGAAGAAAGCTTTTTTGAAATTTTAACGTAACCTTGATTTATTTTTAGGTTATAAAAATCTAGATAAGTAATAGAAGCATGAGAATTCCAATGCTTCTCTTTGACAAAAAAAGGTTTTTTAAATAATCTGTTTAGAGACAGCTATGCTTCTAAATTCAACTGCAATAGAAGCCATCTTATTAAAAAAATTGTACAAGGAGCAATTTTTCATTTTCCGTCGGCTTGCGAATGAAGATTAATAAACCTTGAACGAATGTTTGCTAAGGCGTCAAACAATTTATATGAATGTGGCGATCATCAATATAACCCAAATTATGTCGAATCGTCTTCAATTTTTCTTTATGAAATTCAATTTTCTTTAGAAACACTCATTCAGCTAAATTGATATATTTTCTCGATTTATCGTCACTTCGAGTTTCTTTCAGTCATTTATTCCTTGTACCATCTATAAATATATGAATCAAACGTTGCAAATGTATATTTCGATATTATTGAAGCATATTCTTCAGGACAAGGACTTTACGGCGCTTCGCTCATACAGCGCTAAAATATTTTTCGGCGCTTGTCTCGCTCTTACAGCAAACATGCTCTGCACAGCTTTTAATCAACAAATTTTCCATGCGGCGTTCAGTTCGAACGCAACATTTATAACACGCGCATCGCTCCTCACTTGACCGTCAAATTTAAGTGTTACGACTGTGTTAATACGCATTTATATTACGTATACATACATTCAATGTATACTCTAATAGACATGGCCCCTAGACTAGTGAAAAAAAGAGTTTGAATTGAAGTAGTGTGTATAATGGGAACACCGGCTCACCCCACCCGCCTAAGGTTCAACTAATTTAAAAAATCTTAACATTGAAAAAAAAATTTTTTAATTTAGAATCTAAATTTTAGATAGTCGAAATTAAAGATGTCAATTATCCGGACTTTCTGGTATCCGGATATCAAATAGCTTAAACATGAAATATCCGGATATCCGGATACTATTCGGATATTTGCCAATTCTGAAATTTAGAAAAAAAAATCAAAATATTTTAGTTTTTAAGTTCATTTTATTTAATTCAAGAAAAAGAAAGTATATAATAATATAGTTTTATTATTTTTAATCATTATTAATTTATTATTCATTATTGAAATAATATTTCAAGAATACCAAAGCGTTCAACAATGGAAACTGAAGTCTACTTCTTAATTTTGTTGAAAATGTACCAGCCACCGAGAAAACTCTCTCACTGCTAGTGGAGGTTGGTTGAATCGTATTAAGAGCATTCAAAAGTTTTTCTAAGTTGTGAGTTAGTTTTCCATTGCCTTCAAGAAGTTTAAATTCTTTTTGTAAAGAGTCAAAATTATTTTTTTGAAATTTTGTTGGATTTTCACTGCTCATGGAAGCTATAGATTTTTTCAATTCCATAACCAATGTAATCGGTTCGCAAATTTCATCCTCAGATCCGGACGAAGACACATGATTTTCATCTTCTGGAATTGCATACAATCGACTCATTGTATCTTTTGCATAGGCATAGATTGCTGGTTTCGAAGCATATGTAATATCATCAAAATTATCATCTCGGGAGATTGATGAATTTTGCAGAAATTTCATCAAAGATACTACTTCTTTATTTCTTCGTTTTAAAATTTCTGTTTTTAATGACGTCAACATTTCATTGCTCAAATCTGAATCAATATCGTTTAATTTTTTAAACATAAATTTAAAAACACCTTCGCTAGATAAAAGTGTTGCTTGTTCGTTACTCAACTCTTTTACACCTAATTCAAGTGGTTTTAAGATATTTAACATATTTTCTAGGATTACGAAATTTTGTTCATTGTAATATTCTTTTTCCGTTCCTAATAAGTCAATCAATGATTGTTTAATACATTTTTTTAAACTTTAGGAGTCGCTCAATCATAGGGACCAATGAGTTCCACCTGGTTTTGCAATCCAACAGTAAATGTAATTCTTTTTTTTCTTGTTCCATAACATATTTTTGAAGAACATTTTTTCGAACAGCAGAAAATTTAAAAAGTTTTATAAGCCTCCGTGATTCAGATATAACAACATTAATGTCAGGTCTCATAAGTATATTATTAACACCAGTATTATCAAATCCTAAATTCATATTTTCGTGTTCAATATCACTATTTTCATAATCATAATCAGAATCGTTTTCAGACTGCTCATCAAATTTGCTATTATTTTCATCATCAGATGTCGTAACCGTTCCTGTTTTTTTATAAAAATGGCGTGATTGTAGCACAATTGACTGATTGCAGAAATATTTCGTCCATACTTCTCATAAGAGCAGCACCATCATGCGTGGAGGCAACAATATCTGAAAACTGAATACCGAATTCTAAAAGTTTATCTTTCACTATTTTTTTAGTTTTTTCAGCGTCACAAGATCCATCGATTTTTGCCAATCCTAATTTATAACAGATACTCTTGCTATGTAGTGTAACATTCATATAACGCTTCATATTTATGTCCGTCCATTCATCGACTGTAATACTGAATTTTTGTTCATTGTTTTTTTTTGTATTTAGATTGTTTTTAAGTTCTTCTCGTTTCTGTTCGTAAAACTGAATTATAAGTTTTTTAACTGTGTTTCGACTACGTGGCATTTCGAATCCTCTAATTTTCGAAATTCTCTAATTGCTGATGAATTAGTTATTGTGTGGATTGAAAATCCATCTTTTGCAGCACATTTTGCTAATAACTCACCTAAGCTTTCTCTCTTAACAAACTTTAAAATTTGTTGTGAATTTACAATTTTTGAAGATTTGACACTTGTAGTTTCTTCTTGATTCGACGTTCTTTTGTTGATATAAATTTCATGTCTTTTCAAATGATTTATGAGTGGAGTTGTAGAAGATCCTTTACATTTGATATTATTACCACATTTTCTACATGTCGCCTCCTCAGAACTATGTTTTTCAAAGTGAATCCAAACCTCCGATTTTTTTGAAGACATTATTATAACGATAACCCTTCAAAATACAAACTAATATATAAATTTTTAAAATTTTAAATATATTCATACATACCTTTAATTTGATTTAAATTCGTTTTTCAGCACAGAAATACCACCAAAACAAAGTGCACTGCACAACTAACTCTGATTTGATTTAAATACGAGTAAAACAAAAATCTCTAAATGTAATGTTAGTGCACAGCCAACTCTGATTATACAGGGTTTTTCACAGTATTTTAACATTGTGTCATCGTATTTTGACATTGTGTCAACCAATTTTGACATTCTGTCACCGTATTTTGACATTGTGTCAATCAATTTTGACATTGTGTCACCGTATTTTGACAAATGAAAAATTTTTTAATACACCCTTAATGGTCAATCAACATATCAATAATAATGATCGGAAAAGGATTTTGGATTGTGAAAATACCAATATAATGTTTTTTTTGATTTAATTGTTGTAAATGACTTTTTTAACTATAAGAAATAAAATATTTTATATAAATAATTCATCTACAAATATTTATAATAGTTTTTTTACTTATCAAAATACGGTGACACATTGTCAAAATACGATGAAAAACCCTGTAAAATTCAAATTTTTGAAACGATAAAAATTTACTTTTTCGAAAATAAAATATCCGGATAATTGATTCAAAATATCCGGATTTCGAATTATCCGTAATTCAGAAAATATCCGGATAGTTCAAACCGATTATTATCCGGATTGCCATCCCTAGTCGAAATATAAACATTGAAAATTTTTTTTTTAATAAATATGGGTACTTTGAAAAAAATAGATACTCAAAATATATATAATAAAAACTTCAATCTAAAGATTCATTGAATTCAAAGTAATTTTAAAATTAGTTCTCCCTAAGGCGGGTGAGGGTGCGCCGGTGTTACCATTATATACACTACTACACTTTAACATAAAAATTGAAAAATATAACTTTTATTGGTAAAACAAGTTTTATCAATAAAAGAAAAATTGAAAAATCTAAGTTTTGAATACAAGAATATATTTTGTAAAGAATAAAAAAAATTTATGAAATAGTAAAACTGCTCTGAGAGGACAATGTTTTTTTGTTTTTTGTGCTAGCCTATCAGGGTTCAGAATTTTGTCATTTTTTAAAATTTTTATATTTATCAAATTCAAAAACTTAAAGGGTACTTGATAAATAATATTTTATGGGAATTAGTGAATTCACTAGTACCCAAAATTATAAACTTGTTAAATTTTATATTATTAAAATCTAAAAAATTCATAAAATTTGAACCAGTGAAAAAATATTTTTTAAAAAAGATGACTACTTCGAGAAATTAGATACCCAAAATTATTTTGGTAATGTGTGTAATAGAAACTTCAAAACAAAAGCAGCATTAATTTCTCATGAAAAATCAAAAGATCATTTAATCAAAGGAAATCATTTAGATGATAGCAACTCTAAAATTTGTGACAAATGTAGAGGGAGATATCTATTTTCAGGATTTGATAAACATTATACAAATTGTATTGAAATTAAAAGAAGTAGAGAAACATTTTCTTGTTTAATATAATAATATAATAATTAATATAATAATACTTTAAGAATTGTTTGTTGGATACAGGAGTTAGAATGAATGTGATTGATAGTTCGATTATAAAGGAGATCTGAAATCTAGTTTTAAACGAACACGGAGACAAAATCTGGTGCGCAAATGGTAGTCCATTAAAAACTTTGGGAAGAATCAATAAATATAGGAAGTAGATAAGATAATATTGTTTTTGTAGTAGTTGAAAATGTATCTCCATCGATAATTGGAGGAATCGATTTATTACGTAGGTTTGACATAAAACTAATGAAAGTTATCGGAAATAACAGCGCAAATGCAAGCGAATATAATAATATGGAAATATGCAACATTGAAGCCAAATTTGGGAAAAGAACGAGCGATGAACTTCGATTTAAAAGAGCAATATAATTAATAGGATTAAGGTGTGACAACAAGCTTTATGGAGTAATAAAAAAATGCCGAAGTATTTATGATAGATAAGTGGGATATAGGCAAAACCAATCTATTAAAGCATGATATTAAAACTGTTGAAGGACCAATCCATTTGAACCCAAGAAGAAAAGATTGAAGAAGCTATTAAAAATTTGGAAGAAAACGGCATAATAAGGAAGTGAGACTCACCGTGGAATACGCCGTTAGTATGTGTCTGGAAGAAGGAGAAAAATGATATTCGATTATGTTTAGATTTTAGAAGTTTAAATAAAATGACAGAAAGACAAATCTTCCCAATGCCTAATATCGAACAGATGTTAGATTCATTAAATGGATCAATGTACTTTATCACCATTGATCTGGGAAGCGCGTATTATCAGGTTGAATTGACAGCAAATTCGCAAGAAAAGACAGCGTTCTCGACAAGATATGGGCAGTTCTGCTTTAATAGGATGCCATTTGGGATTGCTGGTGCTCCAGCTACATTCCAAAAATCAATGAATATGGTTTTAGGAAAATTATTATGGAAAATTGCTATAGTGTATTTAGATGATATTTTAATATTCTCAAAAGACAAAGAAGATCATATAAAAAGAATAAATGAAGAATTAGAAAAAATAAAAGAAGCAGGATTGAGAATAAATCCTGAAAAATGCAAATTTTTGGTGAAGGAAACAAAATTTCTTGGTCACATTATAACTTGCGAAGGTGTTAAAGTCGATGAAGCCAAAATAGAAGCAATAAAAGGGTTTCAAAGACCAAGATGTTTAAAGCAATTGAGGAGTTTCTTAGGACTGTGTAATTATTACAGAAAATTTATAAAAAATTATTCAAAATTCGCAAGAATATTAGAATCGATGTGCGGAAACAATAAAGACAAGTTAGTTTGGTCACAAGAATGTCAAGAAAGTTTTGAGGAATTGAAGAAAGCACTATCAACTACACCAGTTCTAATATATCCTGATTACGAGAAAGAATTTATTTTGGATACGGATGCTAGTTTCGACACCATAGGAGCTGTTTTGTCACAGATTGATGATCTAGGTAATGAACGTGTTATTGCCTATGGTTCACATACGATGAATAAACATGAAATAGGATACTGTATCACGAGAAAGGAACTTTTAGCAATTTATTACTTTGCACAGCATTTAAAGCACTATCTTTACGGCAAGCGATTCCAGCTAAGAACGGATCATAAGGCTATAACATTTATGATGACAACAAAAAAACCTATAACGGCACAATTTCAGACATGGATAAACTTCTTGAGTATAGATATGGATATTAAATATCGAAAAGGAATTGACCATTCGAACGCTGACGCATTATCGAGAGATAAATGTGGGAAATGTACACAGTGTATGGAAATCCATGAAGATGCCAAGACAGAGAAAGTAAAAACCAGATTGCTGACAATGACAGCCACTAAACATGGAATGCAATGACAGAAAGGTAATGAAGAGATAGAACATATGAGAAAAGAAATTGATAAAAATGAGACTACAAGATTTAAAATCAACGAAGATTTAATTTTAACAAGAGAAAATAAAATTTGGATTCCAAAAGTAAATAGAATAGAATTTGTCAAAGAGATGCACAAAATGTTGTGTCACGCTGGATGCAAGAAGGTAATCGATTACATAAAAGTTAATTACGATATGGAGGAATTAAATACAATCGCGACTCAATATATTCAAAGTTGTGAAATATGCCAAAAACGAAAAACATTGACAACAAAAAGAAAAGAACTAATTGTAAAAACACAAGTGGCGGAACCGTTTGAGGTTATAGCGATAGATTTTTGTTGACCTTTGCAGGCAAACATTCATGGAAAGAAATATATTTTAGGATTTATAGATATGTGTAGTCGATACATTTCGTTGACAGCAGTAGTAAAGCAGGACGAACTATTGTGAAATTCTGGATATTAAAATACGGGGCACCGAGAATTATTCATGTTGATTGTGGAAAAACATTTGAGTCTAACTTGATAAAAGAGTTGGCTAAGAATCACAATTTTCTAGCCCTTATCATCATAACACTAATGGTTTGATTGAAAGACAATTTCGAACAATACGAGATTTTATCAGTACATCATTAAGAGATAAACTTAAGAGAAATTGGGTTGAAATGTCACCTGAAATTGAGTTTACTTTAAATGCTACCATTCAAAGCACAACTGGAAAGAGTCCATCAGAAGCAGTATTTGGTTTTCGGATATCTAGAGAATGGAACAATAATAAAAGAATTTACAACGATAAAGTAAAATAGTGGAGGAAGTGCAATCAAAACAAAGAAATTTAAATTATAAAAATGAGAATCGAATACACCGAGAATTCGATATAAATGAAGAAGTTTTAGTTAAAGTAGATTTGAGAAAAAAAGAGGAGGACCGATATACAGGACCTTTTGTAATTGTTAGAAAGATCCATGCAAATAATTATGAATTACGAGACAGAGATGGGAAAATTATAATTCGCAACGTTGAATGGCTAAAACCTTTTAAACAGGGGAGATGTTAGGGATATTTAAATAATTAATTTATAAATAAAATATATATTATATTATAAGTAAAAGTATAATAAGTATAAAAGCTGGCACGCATAATTAGCATTATTATTTAATTAATTAATTCGCCATTTAAATCGGGTGTTTTAATAATACCAGATTTAGGCAATAATTTGTATTTTGTATTAAAAATAAATATTTGTAGATTACTAACTGGTTATTATTAACAATATAAAAGCGCGAAACACTGACAAAAAATACTTGCCCACAATGAGTGACCAATCACAAATTACTATAAATCTGTCGTAGACGTAAACAATGCCTTCTTATAAGCAAAGAAAATACCACGCTAAACAATAACAAGCAATAAAAACACTTTTATATTTGTATGTTTATATATCTGTGTAACGGCTTTCTTAGTGAATCATCACATAAAAAAATTAATTGAGGTTTTTGATGATATGTATCTTAAATGCAAATTTAAAGATAAAATGTCATTTTTTTTTCGCGGAACACTGATGTTTCATGGAACACGGGTTGAGAACCACTGCTCCATGGTTTAAAAAAGGGAATAAAATGGCGTTGTTTGACTGGCAATGGATATGGGTATTATCAGATGCTTAAAAGTGCACTACAGAAATGGAGTAATAAAAGAAATCCTTAGGTTTATTGAAAAAAAAGAAAATTGGCCCAAAATTATCTTATTAGATTGCATAAAACGAATGTCGAAAATATGGGATGTAAACATATCTCCTACAACAATCAAAAACTGTTTTAGGAAGTCTGGATTCTATGATGACGATTTCGATGATGACGATGATAATATTCCGTTAATTAATATTATTGAAGCAACGGAAACAAATTATATTTCCCTGCGGCTAATATCCAATTTCAGAGGAGTTTACGGATTATCTGAATTGTGATGTTAATGTTGTGTGTGGGGATATTATGACGGATGAAGATATCATTGAAAATGTACTGAATAAATCAATGTCTATCAGTAATATATCTGAGGATAGCATTGGTGGGGAAGTGGATGAAACGAATTTGTCTTCTAAATTCTCATTGATGACAAATTCAGAAATGATCGACTGTATTCAAAAGTTAAGAAATGGAATGTTACAGTGATCTTCTGTACCACAAAGATTTTTCAATACGCTCAATGAAATGGATGTTTGTTAGGAACGGTTTGTTGTGTGGCAGATTATTTTTAATTATGTACTTTTAATAAATTTGTTTTAAAAATGTAAAATGCTTTTGAAATTTTCCTACTACGGTCTAATAATATTATTAGACTTAGTAGAGACAAATATAAAAATATTTCCCTGTTTAATTCGATTTCCTGGGTAATTCGATCAATTTTTAAGGTCTCTTGGAGAATCGAATTAAACAAGCTATTATTATTATTATTATTATTATTATTATTATTATTATTATTATTTATTATTAATTACTATTAATTATTTAATAAGCAAAGTTCATTGCTATAGTAAAAGGATTTATCGTCAATTTATCAATGAGCATCTGTATAGTAAAAATGACGAATTACCTTGTAGTTTTCTTGAATACCTAACATATTGATCTGAAACTTGTTATCATTCACAAATTTACCTCTACAGGTGTAATTCCAAAAAGCACAAGAACTATAATCATACTTTTCCAATCCCATTAATAATAAAATTTGTATATTTTCATCAACATGCTCTTTAGCAAAATAATTGTTTCTTAAAAACTCCATTTGACTGTATGGAAATTTTGATACGAAAAGCGAAGGAAATTCCTCAGCGACCTTGATTTGTGAAATACATACAATATTTATGATCGCTATTGAACCGAATATTGCGAGAATCACATATTTAACAAATCTATACGACAGGAAGTTATAATAGTAAACCTTGAAAAATTTCGTAACATATATGAACAATTTATCGGGTTTCAAAACATCATGGAATTTGTAATAGTGAATGATAACAACAGAGGGTATGAAGAACAAGAGAGAAATATAGTTAAAAACCACCAACAAGAAGACAAACACGCCAAATGAAAATATTGTCAACAACTTCGTCCAAGCCAGAGTAAAAAAAGCCAAAGCCGTAGTCAAACTCGTGATAAACATGGACCACCCAACACCTAAATAGGTTCTATATAATCTATTTTCTAATGACAAAGGAATTTCTTCAAAAGATTTCCAACGGTCATAAAATACATAGAGATTGTCACATCCTAATCCCAGTATGAGAAATATTGATAAAACGTGAAAAATCCCAAAAAACTTAATGCCTAAAATAATAGTGTGGACAAAATTAGAAATGCAAAATGCTGTAAATATAGTGAAAATTCCGATAAATGTTAATAGAAAACTTTTCGTTTGCATATAAGTGAAAACACAGACAAAAGAGAGACTACCCAATGTAAACCAAATATCTTGAAAGATTTGAAATAACAACAATTCTCCAAGTAAATATTTATATTCGATATAAACATATAAACGCGAATAATATTCAATATAAATCTTATAATGTTTATCGATAAGTCCGCGAATTTCATCGAAATTAATATAATTAACAGGAATTTCACATTTGAAACTTTTAGCCACATATTTCCCCGCCTTTCTCTCAAAATCCTTGCTAATTTCTCTATGAAATAATCGCTTGTGCCTATAAGTGGAGAGAATTATATCAATAGTCCTATCTAAATTAGGAAAAGACGTATCATTCCCATTGTTCCTCAGGATCAAGGAAATTATACTAGGGTGTTTAGGGCACATTCCTATACATGCTTTTATATTTTTCAGTGATACAATAAATTTGTCATAAACTTCTTGTATTAATTGCAGATTTTGTGACGTAAGGATATTATTATTACCAGCGTCGTAATATATTCGGAAAGGATTTGAATTCAACGTTCGGGTATAATTAAATAAGAGGAAATTATCGAAACCCATAGAGAACCAACGTTTAGTTATATAATGCCAGGCTTTGAAGCATTGGTATGGTTCGTAATTGGTATCATATAGAGGAATGTCATTAAATGCAAAATAGAAAATCTTTACAGAATCAGTTACAGAAAAAAGTATGGTAAGTAGAAGAAAGAACAAATGAATTGAAATTCCAACGCCTGAAAAATAATATTTACAATAATTAAATATAAATATTAAATATATGCATATTACAGTTGAGATTGATAAGCACGTCTGTTAAAAGTTTAATTAAAGCCAACATACACTTCATATCCCCATTACTTTTCATTTTACATGAATTCCATTTACTTTAATTATTATTATTCTCATTAAAAATATTCAAAGTTCATTTAAGATGGATGTAAAATGACAAGTGAAAAATTGCAAACTAATTCAAGGAACTTCGGAAAAGAAATTTGAAAATAAAATCTTAATCCAAGAAAATATAATAATTCAGAAATTCGATTATTAATCGCTCAGTAAATTTGGAATTAAACTTAGTTAAAGGTTAAAAATTTTAAATATAAGCATTATAAAATAAATTATAATTAAAATAAATCGAACCAAAAACAATGTAAGGATAGTTTACATTAAATAAGCACCATCTAAATAAAAATGAAACATTATTCTTTTCCAATGAACTTTCTCTATTATCATTAGAATCTTTAACCTAAAAATAAATTCTAGTTGTTTCCCTTAATTTACACAATTTCAGTAAACTAACACTTTCTGACATAAATTAATTCCATAAAATTTTCGTTGTTAAATAACTTAAATATAAATTGATTAGTTTTCGACAAACATTAAGATAATATAAACAAATAACATTTATAATAAAATTTCACAAATGAAAATATTTTATATTTAAAAGTGTATAATGATAATTTTTATTTTAACACAGCACATTAATTGAAATACAATTAAACATTATTTTAAAACAATATAAATAAAAAACATTTCTTAATTAATATACAGTTTTAATATTAGGTAATATAAAATGCTAATTTCTTAATAACAGCATAATTTAAGACAAAGTAATGAATAAAAAATATTTAGCCATAAAAGTAATAAACAAATTAAAAATTATCATAAAATGAATACAAATAATCTAAAAATATGAAATTCAAGATATTTAAACAGTATTTATGGCATTCTTAACTGCTAAGGAATGAAGTGGTTAGTGTTTTAATTTGGCAACAATAACTCTACATTCGGTGTCTACTTTTCATGTTGAATCGTAACCTATTATAATAATTATCAACAATAATGAAGACCGCCTCAGATATCACTATAAACCATTTGATGGTGCATATATATGAACATAAGTGTTCATATTAGATAAAATAATTTTTTTATTGTCGGTTAAATTTTCGTCGTAAATTTATTCTTAGTTAATTCAATGGTTGCGATTAATAGAAAAAGTATGGCAGATCACATTAATATTTACAATATTCATCAATATTCTTCAGAAAACAAACTAAAAATGTCACCACTATACAGCATTGTTGATGTTAGGTTATTGAGTTGGTAGTAATATTTAAAAGTTACCAATCAAATCTCTGTCTCTTAAGTTGCTTTATTTGATCCACAAATTAACAATTTTCAGACAATATAAACCTTTATTAATTATCACAAATGAATTCACGAATTATAACAATACGATCAATTCTATACTCAAATAGCTTATTACGACACTACGTGAGGAATATCTTTACTCGTATAATTTCCAATTACTGAAATTATTATTATTTTGCTTTAACTTGAATTTATTCAGTATACTTTAAACCGTTCTTATTGAACTCAATTTTAGGGCACCGTTTAGTTCCAATATTTTCTCATCTTTCCAATTTCAAATTTCTCATTTTTAATTTCTCTACTGATTAATTCCGAATAATTACTCGGCAATCTCTAATTTTCCCTCGACCACTAACCTCTTTTTCTATTAGGAAGACTTTTGCTTTTAAAATCTGTACTTGTCCGACACTTGGAATAATTCATTTTCCTCATTCCTGTCTCTCCATAATTTGTACAGCTCATGTGATATCACTGATAGTTCGACACTGGGGATAATTTGTCATCTTCCCCATTTTTGCTTCTGATATCTTCCATACTTTTTTCTATTTCCCACCCTATCCCTGAAAGTTCGGAGATTCCCATTTTGTTTTAAAATATTGGAATTCCTTTTGCTTTCTTGCACTTATTAATCATAAATGACCTTTCTCGCTTTATTGTTGCATTTCTTTTGTTCGGATTTCTCAATTTTTTGCATGTTTTCTCCAAGTTTCAGAGAGCTATCCCAATCAACCTGTCCGTTTTTCCTCAAGTTATTTTAATTATTTATAATATTATTAATTATTTAGATATCCTCAACATTGAGAAAATAGTAGAACATAATGTTACAAAAATAAGCCATGAATTATTTATTATATTATTTCATGATAAATAGCCAGTATTTTATATAACACTATAAAATAGATTTACGAGAGTAAAATTATAATCTTTATTTATATTTCTCGCTTCTTTTCTCAGATTTGAAACATGGGAAGCACCGATAAAAGTTACATTGAAAGTCACCGCTTCCTTTATTTGGTCCGAATACTAGGAATATGCAAGGTAAAAATATCATCGAATAAACTCCAGCACTGAGAATTGTGACAAAAACGAAAACTCCGAATTGAAACAAAAATTTGGTTTGGCAAAAAAATAAAAAAAATGATGAGCCTAAAGTCGTAGACATTCCAGATAATATAGATACTCCCATTTCTTCAAGCATGTCTTCTGTTCTTTCATCATTACGTTCTTTTTGTGAACTGTTGTAAGCAAGTCCCATGTGGACAAGATAGTCAATAGTCAATCCAACGACAACTGTCAAATTTATGCTTTCCAGCAACTATTTTAAAGAATTATCTATTAAATAAAAATTACATAATTTATATACAACAAAGAGCGCTCGACAAATCAATTCACCACTGGTTACGAGGGTTTTTTTTTATTAAAAAACACGTTTATGCTTTTTTGACAGTCCCATACCCGAACCTGTTAGATTACGCCCCGATATCTTATAAAGTCAAGATAAAGTATAGTGTTTGAAGAAAAAGTTGTCTATTGGGCTGGGTTTGCATTACAAAATTTTAATTTCAGTGAGATAGGATTGCATGATGGACGGCGAGGAGCATCGTGGAAGCGAAGTGACCTAGCTATTAACCATTAATAATGTAAGTTCAAATGCTTATGTTAGTTTTTGTACCAGAAACTAATCTTAACGAAAAATTAATTTTATAAAATGTTTTTTTATATAAAATTTGAATTTGGAGTGTAAAAACAGTATCTCATGTGGAAGCAAAAAATTCCTTCGTGAAATGAAAATGGAGAGTTCGATTTTTTCAATCAATGGAAAAGATATTCAATTTAGAGCAAGTACTTCTCCGTCCATCAAATCTTTACTTTATATTTATTATAATAAATGACTATTTGCATTAGATTAGTGGTTCCCAAGAGGAGTTACGGAGCCCCCATTCGGGGTCTTCATTGGATTTCGAAAGTGAACTTCAAATCTGTTGTATTGAAAAATGTTATGTTGTTAAAGATATTTTTAATCCTTCAAAAAATTAAGATATTTAAACAGTAAATATTGTTGGGTTGAGTCGATTACACCCAAACGAACTTAGTCGAAAAGAAACCAAGTAACTAAAATGAGTAAAAATCTTGAATCAGTTGTGAGTCAGTGGAGACCTGTGTTAAAATTTATTTATTGGGTTAAAAGTTTGGAAAGCACTGGTTTCAAATATTATTTTTCAAATATATTTATTATAACATAATTAAAATTCTCACCCCCAAGTTCCAACCAGTTAGATAGATTAATGATGTAACCGACAATGTACTTAAAATTGTTCCAAGCATTATAAATAAAAATGCATAAACATTAAGCGTAGCAAACAAGATTATGGGAAAAGAAATAATCAATCCCGACAATACACCGGCTATAGCAGATCCAACAAGCATCTGAAAATATATATATATATATAAGTGATGTTAGTTAACCAATTTTAAAATAACTCAAAATAATATTGTTGCGCTTTAGACAATAAAGATATTTTTTAACACTAGATTAACATACTCAGCCAATTTGCTCATTTAAAATTCTATTGCTACATAGATATAATACTGAATTATTATTTTATGAATACATTTATTGGTTAATAGATACGCCATGAAGTATATGTAAATATTAATTACTCTCCTCTACCGACTCCCTCATATCGAATTAAGTATACCTATTTTTACGGCTATTTTTACCAGTAGATCTAATGTTAATTAGATATAAAAACAGCACTTTAATATTTATCTTTTTATTAACTTAAATTTAAAATCAATATCAAACAACTTGGCAACTACTTCGAAATTCATTCTGAATTTATTAATTTCATAATGACACAAATTTTTAATAGGAATTTCCTATTTCCGAACTTAAAATAGTCTGTTTTCCCATATAATAAAAAAACACGACGAATTGGTCAATAATAATACTTGAATCATTAACCCTTTTTTGCCCGAAAGTTTTGTCATGACATTTTCTTTGGACCGTAATTGATGCACATAAAAAAGCACTGCTCACTCTAACAGGTTCAAACCTGCAAAAATAATACAAGACACGATCTCCACGCATGCTAACTTTAGACTGTTGCAGTCTAAACTGTTATTGCGCCGAGAATAATGGAGTGGGGATAAAAATACTAAATGTTCCAATATTGGAACACTAGGCAAAAATGGGTTAATAACTATTTTCTTACAAGCATCGATTCAATTTAATTTTTATAATATTTAATAATTTACTGTCTTTCGCATACTAGAGATATTTAAGGTGACTTTAAATGTGCTTATTTTATTTATAATGACCCACTTCTTGTACATGAATCCAGTGGAAATAACCATTTAAAGATATGTCTTGTTGAGATCCACAAACCATTACATGAAATTTTTTGGTAAGTTTATTAGTCCACTTAATCCAATTATTAAAAATTTTCTTTTTTTCTGAAAATCCCGATAACTTTTGAAACAAAGTAATATTTACTACGATTACGGATAAATTTAAACTGTATCCTATTTCAGAGCCTATTTTATTTATATCAAAGTGAAATTATTATGAAAATATAAATAGTAAAAATGAAATAATTTTATATAGAATTCATAAAATTTGTTACACATTTCTAATACGATATTTAAATGTTCTTTCAAATAGTTATTCAACATGGGATTACCCAGTGGTGGGATTCAGCCGGTTTGCACCGGTTCGCGCGAACCATTTCTATTCTACCACTATTAACAAAGAAATGAAAAGCAAAGTAAACAATCACATACGAAATTCAAAAATTTTACCAAAGCATGTTTGCAATTTATGATTTGAAGTTAGTGTTTTAAAATTTTCGTTACTGCGGTCACAAATATTTTTAAAATAGTATAAAAATAGTGTTGTAAAAACAAGTAATATATATAAATAAATAAATAATTCGTTAAATAAAATTTATTATATAATAAAGTAATCAACTATAAATTTACATTAAAGTAAATTATATTATTTGTTCTTATGCAAATTCTCGGTATTTGTTTCAGCCATCATGAAGCGCTCTGGACAACAAGTTCTGTCCGATTTTTTTTCTAAAGAAGCCGAAGTCTGGGGAAAATATAACCGTAATAACAAACCACGATTTAACTAATATTGTACTAATAATTAACTAATATTAAAATAATTTATGAAATTAAATAATAAATTGACGTTTAATATTTTTGGTTGAGTGCGATCCGATTCTCAAATGTTTTGAATCACACCACTGGATATACCTTGAACAGTTACATATTAGAAATATATCTTTATTACATTAAATTATTACGGATTTTGCTATTGTTTGGCATCTAGTTTCATGTACTCAAGTAAAAAATTAAAACCGCAAACAAAATAAATAATTTGTTTTATTTAATTACACCTTAATGTTGATTAACAAGCGTTTGTATTATTTAAAATTTTAAAAACCAAATGTAAATAATTTCGTCAAATTTCAAATATGATGTACACTAGTAAAATTTAGAAGTTTAATGAAATTCTTAGAAAAATAAACGTAAATAAATTATATAAATTTGAAATTCTATTATTTTCAAAATTACATGAATTTTCAATTGTTTAAAAACAATGCTGACAAATTGTACATAAAATATTAACACATGAAAAAGGTAGTTCAGAAAAATTGAATTGAATAAGAAATAGAAAAACAAATGATTCTTTTAATTAAAGAAATTATTAAATAAATAAACATGACTTGTATATAATTGCTTACAATTTAGTTGAACCTATTGGCTTACAGATAGATATGACAATTTAAACATTAAACTTAAAACTGATATTAATTTATTTATATCAGTTACCTAATAAATATGATACTGAAAATATTATTATCCACATAGAGATCTAATGTAAAAATTAATAGGAAATCTAAAACCATAACAGAATAGGCATTCATATGATACGCTAGGTTTTCATTAATTATTTGGTAAATACATCTATTAAAAATCAAATATTGATGATTTAGAGAAAGGTTGTGAGTATGATTGTTGTAAAATAATGATTTTTTCTTTTAAAAACCACTGAAGTAAACTTTAATTGTTATTTGTTGAATAAAATAAGTAAGCTGCTAAAAGTATGTATTTTTAATTTCTTTAAATAATTTAATTAAAATTTAGAATAAATTTTAAGAAACTATTGATTTATATTGTTAAGATTTAAATTAATGCTTTTCATTAAAACAAATAATGATTTTTAAAGAAAACTTTCAACCTTAAATTGAACTGTTAAGAAATTGGTTGTTGAATAATTAATTTTTGCTTTTTATTGGTTGAACTTCATTGTAGGATTTTCAAATAAATATGGAAATTTAATTTTTAAATTAATGATTGTAAAATGTGAATATTAAATTATTCTAAACAATGACACTAAATATCATTAAAAGATAATTAATGAGCAAAAAATATAACAATAGAATTACTAATTCTAATCAGTAATAATAAAGTAAATTTTCAAACTATTCATTAAAAATTTGAGTTTTTATTAATTAAATTGTCTTATGTAAATAAATATTTTTAAATTGACATTAATATGAATATTTTAATTAAAATAAATTCTTATAAGTTAACTAACGTATATACCCAATAATTTTGATTGGCTTTTCCGTGTTAACTTACATGTTAATTCTGATTAGTGGTTTGGCGTTTCCATAGACAATGAGAGATTTTAATATGCTCTACAAATGCATCTATATTTACTGAGATCCAAAACACACACAGATTAGCAATCAAAACCTTAAAAGTCATCATAATTATAGATCTTGTTAATCAACATCCAACCAGTTAAATCCCTCACTTGAGATAAAATTATCCCTTAAGCATTGAAAAGATCTATTCACATGATTTTAATTCTCTATTCCAGCGGTTCTCAAACTTTTTGAACCGCGGAGCCCTCCAAAGCCACATAGATTTCCACGGAACCCCATTGGTTCACTAATTATGTGTATGCCACTCGATGATCTAACATCGAAGAGTATATATATTTTTATATATATATTTATAAATAAAAAAAGATTTAAATTTTTTGTACTTCAATTGAATCATTTATTTATCGGAAAATAATTACAAAATATTACAAAAAACAAACATTGCTAGTGGGACGGATGGACTTGTTTCCTTTTTTGACATAATTGTTTTATGTCTGGCTTTATAGAGGACAGTTGAATCCTCATATCAGCTTCTGCATCGAGTCTATTGCGATATTTTGTTTTTGTTGCAGCATACGAAGAAAATCCAGATTCGCACAGATAAGTTGTAGCGAAAGGAAGAAGTATTTTAACAGCTTGAATTGATAAATCTGCATATTCTTCTCTCAAAGTACACCAAAATTCTGGCAAAGATAGTTTTTCAAATAGGAGCTGCAGTGAGGAATCTGATATCATGTCAATGAAAATTTCGTACTCCTTAGCTGTGAATTTTTCTGGCCTTTTCTGCACTATGAATGGGGTTCTAATCCATGTATAACTTTTAAGCTTTTCATTCTCTTCATTTGGAAAATATTGTTTGACCGAGTTTAGAATTTCTTCCAAATGTTGACAAATTTCATCACACAACATAATAAGGTCACTTGCATCAATGTCTCCATTAATTTCATCGCAGAAATCCTTAAGTATTGTGAAGCTATCTAGTTCACGAGAGCGAATGCAAGAGATCCATAATTCCAATTTCTTTTTAAAAGCTTGAATCTTATCATTGGCTGTGAACACTGTTACTTGTTTTCCTTGAAGTGACATATTCACTTTATTTATCTTTGAAAAAATATCGGCGAGATATCCAAGTCGAAACAACCATAGTTTATCTGTCAATCTTTCTTGTAAGTCCATCCTGTTGTTCATGAAAAAGGAGCCCAATTCGGAACGTAGCTCGAATAGTCGAACAAGTACTTTCCCTCGAGACAGCCATCGTACTTCGGTATGGAGCAGTAAAGCTTTATGAAGGCTGCCCATATCTTCGCATAGAATCTTGAAAAGCCGAGTTTGTAATGGTCGCGATTTTATGAAATTTATAATCTTTACAGACTCGTCAAGGACCTTTTTAAGTCCCAATGGCATTTTTTTTACAGCAAGTGCTTGGCGATGAAGAATACAGTGGCTATTTGTGCAGTTTGGTGCTAAGTTCTTGATTTTTGCGACAGCGCCAGCAGTTTTTCCTACCATTGCCTTTGCACCATCAGTGCAGATATCAACACAGTTTTTCCAATCTAAGTTATGAGTATTAAAAAAGTTATCCACCATTTTAAATATTTCGGCACCAGTTGTATCGGTTGGCAATGGTTGACACAAAAGTAGATCCTCTTCAAGCAAATTTAGATACTGATATCGGACAAATACAAGCAAGACTGCAAGTCCAGCTACGTCTGTGCTTTCGTCCATTTGCAGAGAAAAATTACAACATTGCAGACGAGATATCAATTCAGCCCTTACATTGGCTGCTAAATCTTTAATTCGACGAGCTACCGTGTCATTGGATAGTGGCACATTAGTGATTTCTTTTGCCGACGTTTCATCAAGTATACATTTAGCGATATCGACTGCACAAGGCTTGATCAATGTCTCAGCTATTGTATGAGCTTCGCCTGCCAATGCAATACGATAACTGACAATATATGATGCTTCAGTGGCCTTCTCATTGCTAGTTTTAAATGTTGAAACAATTAGGCTTTGGCGCTTTAAGAGTTCATCACGCATACGCATAAAATAATCAACTTTCTTATGTTTAAACTCTGGATGTACGGTTTCCAAATGGCGACGCATTTTAGCGGGTACCATAGCACTATTTGGAAAAAGCTTGCTGCATAAGACACATTGAGGCACATTGTTAGCATCTACAAAACCAAGAGACAGGTAGCTTTCATCATATTTCCTTTTCTTAGTGGCTGGTTCACGTAATATGCTCGTAGTGGCAGCAGATACTTCTTTTTCTGGATTTATGCAAGTTTCCACTGTTGTTTCATTTTCAATGTTTTTGGATGTAGACGGTCCAGCTGATTGCTGCGATCCTGTATCTTTCGATGTACCTTTGATAAGCCAACGATCCATACTTAATAAGTTGCAGATAAAAAAAATAATAATTAAAACTCGCTTAATAATGTATATATAAGTAATTTATAGAAATAAATAAATTAATATGTAAATTAATAATAATTTTTAGCGATTTTAAATTTATAATTCACGGAGCCCTTTGAGGTACCTCGCGGAACCCCAGGGCTCCGCGGAGCACACTTTGAGAACCGCTGCTCTATTCTAATCACTTTATGATTCAACCGATTTGAACCCTTAAATTATTTAAGTCGCCAACTGATGAATAAACTAACCACTTTTTCATCGATGTCTGAAACACAATGTTATTCATGTGAGTAAATACCATTAAAACAGATAAAGTTCTCTAATAAATATTAAGTTTACATAAATGGATGTTTCTCAAAAAAGATCAAACATCTTTAAATGACTATTGTGCAACATATGACTTTGAAACCAAGTAAAAGCAAGTAAATCCGTGAGAATCCTCAAAAAGATCATATTGATAACATTTCGTTAATTCATTGCCCTTTTCATAATAAATTATATCCTGCCCAAACTTTAACAATAAAATAATTTTTAAATGTTCAGAAATTTCCTTAAGTTTTCAATAATTTTCGTATAAATTACAGAAATACTTCAATAATTATAACAATAAAATTAACGAGTTTCAAAAATGTTTTTAAATATTTATATTAAAAAGTAAAAACTTACCAGGTACTCATTGAATAAGGTAATATTCTTCATAGAAAAGATTTATTGAGAAAAATCAATTTATCAATAAAAATTTAAAAACTATTACGAAAACAGTATTTACACCCATTAATATTCAACCCAAAAAAAACTTTAATTTATAAATGAATGATCAATAAATTTCAATTAAAAGTCTATCCTAGAATTATCATAAAATCTCTAATCATCATATTCATAGAATTAATAAAAATCATCATTAAATATTAAAATTAATAAATTTTATTTAGAAATCTTTAATTTACTAAAAAACCAACCAATAATAATTAAATTAAAAGTTATCCTTATTTTTTTATTAGAATCATTGAATTTATTTAAAATTAATTTAATTCCAATAATTTTTAATGACATACTTTAAATCCCTATCTGAACTGATACCTTTAAAAATATTTTAAATTTATGAAATTATTTTTTTTCAAGCCAAATATCCATAGGTGAAATGGTTCCAATACCCAATTTTCAAGCCAAACAGTCCTCAAGTTCTCCTACTCAACACAAATAAATTCAATATTAAATATAGTGTCAAGTATTATTTTTTAGTGTTTATTGCCCAAATTTCACTAAAATAGTGTTTAAAAATTCAAATAGTATAATAAAAATTCCATATTAATAATTTTCAGTATTATGATCTGTCAACATAAACAATGTGATTATATAATAAAAACAAGAAATGTTTAGTCGAATTTCAAAAAATAAATAATTATGATTTTGTATAGTTATAAATTACGTATCAATGATTAATTAAAACAAATTATCTAAGAAATTTATTATATTTTAGTACGAATATTAGTTGAGACTAAAAATCATAATTATGTACCGTATCTCATTGCCTTCAACCTTTGAGTTTTTTCATTTCTAGGGAATATGTAATATTTACCATAATCAGAAAACGTAAAACCATCAGTTAGAAAGTAGTATAATGCAGTCTAAATAAAAAATTGCAACTTTCGATAGCACTTAAACAAAAAACTAATTCATTTTAAACAAATTATTCTAACCTCAAATTTATACGGGAAATCAGAACCGGCTGTAAAATTTGATCCTATTACACTAACAAGTTCCATAAAATTAGAGGTTTCCCAAGGTATTTGAAAGTTTCTAGTTGGAAATTTTTGGAGATAATATTCATTCATATTATATAATAAACAATTTATATGTTCAAGGTCATCGAATAACGATAATTGGGTTTTTAAATTTTTATCAGCTTTACTAAGAGTATCACAAATTTTCTAAAGTTAATTAAGCTTTAATTAAATATAAAAAGTAATGTCATATAAATAATTCCGAACTTTAATTTGTAAATTTAAATTTAACCCATCATACTTATTTACTATAGCTCAATTTTATTCATGAAATTTTGAATTTCATAAATGGACCTAAACTTTTCCAGAAACAACTTTAAAAAACTTCAATTGAAGAAAAATTACACTGTGGCTGAATATAGAATTTTTTGCATTAAATTTAGAATTGTCAATAAAATACACGATTCCAATAGAGGAAATTAAATTTTAAAATTACCACAATGAAAGTGATTAATTGTCGATTCTCGCGTCTGTGTGCGCTTTTAACTTTGTTGATTTGAATTGTGTGCGCACACAGACGCGGACAATTGTGAATGTTATTATGTGTGTTTTTTTGGATCGATTTGAATTTGCTTTTGATTGTTGGAATTTTTTGAATTCCTGTCCTGTTGGAAAAATATATGATTTTTCATATTATTCGTTATAACTCAATGGGAAATAATGATGACGCCTTGAATGTTTCTCATATTATTCGTCATGTTCCTGTTGAAAATACTACAAACGAAACTGATGGTTCCTTTTTTATGACTCCAAGAGATCCTGATAACTTTAATAGTGTTTTTGGCCAACTAATATCAAATTTATTTGGTGGATTGCTGCCGCAGGATTTTAGATCCGATTCGTCAGATTACATGTTTTCAGATCAAAGTTTTGACAAGTGTGTAACGAGTATTAAGAATCAATTTGAACAAAGTGGTCCTCCACTAGCAAATGATACAGGTTTCAGTTGTCTGTCAGATTATGAGGTGGCCGATGAAGTGTACGAGTTGCTCCGTCGAGAAACGCGGACGATTATACTAAGAACCAAGCTTCAAAGGACAATTAAACAGAAAGTCTGATAAAACAAAAATAATTTTCAGAAAATCTGATAACAACAAAATCCATATTTAGCATGAACACCAACAAAAAGTACATAAAAAAGTGAGCACCAAGAAAAAGACAAAACACGTATCAGATCTCATGCGCAATTATCCAAAAATGAAAAAAGTGTAAACCATGCACAAAATCGATCGTCATTTTCCTTACTTTTGTATCGTAATTCTGAAATCAAAAAATTTAGAGTCGAAATTTTGAGACCGATGTCGAAATCAAATGGGAACGGCAATGCGCAGAAGAATTGGAAAGTATACGAATTATGAAAAGAAACTATTCTAGTATATGTGCAACTTTATAGTTGAAATGTTATAGAATGTTATTAAATAATTTCATATTAATTCATCCTTAAATTCTTTATATTTAATTAATAACTATTAGAAACATAAATAAAATATTGAAGTTTGGACGTAAAAATATTTAATTTATCTCCTGAATACACAGTAAACCAGATAAGTTAGTTTTCTAGTGTGAAGATAACAAATAAGAAATAGATTAATCAACAACTTATAAAAACATCAATAAGAAAGAAGATGATTAATAATTATGAATGGAAGATATCTTATAGTCGAAAACTTCTTTTCGACTACCAAACGAATTAGAAATATGAAATATTGAGGGAAAAATGAAGAATAGAATAAAATTATGGATTATCAACAGAATATAAGCTAAATGAAATATCCGTGAAGCTTCCATTTGTGAGAATAAACTACATTTCTTCAAAATAATGTTTAAATATTTGATAGGGCACAGAAGAAATTATTTGACCTAAAATCTATATATTTCTGATTTACATTTACAAAACTGAGTTTTCTGAATCTAGTGAAGAAAGAATTTGCATTTATTATACATTAGATCAGTGTTTCTCAGACTTTTCTCGCTCGCGACACACCTGCTCAAAAATCAAAAATTTTTGATTATCCAATGATATATAAAGCTACTTGTTAGAAGAAGACATAGTTTCACAGAAATCTTTATTCACTACCAAAAATCTAAGCGGAGCACACAATCGTTATACTATTTATAGTACATTGAATTGCGTAATCTACAAAAGGGAGAATTATTAGTTTAAGTGATACTGTTGACACAGAAGACAAACATACTTACTTAATTTAGTTATACAAGCATTCCCGCATCATTCAATAGATATCAAGGTCTAGTGACCTGGTTATGTAAGTAATTCGTTGGAAATTATTATATCATCTTACACTANCCAATTTTCTCTTAAAATCTTTGCCGTCGTCTTTTCATCCTGATGAGCAACTGCCGTCAATGATATATACCTACTGAATTGATCAATTATAGCTAAAATATATTGTTTTCCATGAATTGTTTTCTTAAATGGTCCGCAGAAATCAATAAATATCTCTTTGAAAACTTCATCTGTACTCTGTTTAATCAGCGGTTCTTTTGTTCGTCTTGTCCACGTCTTCCGTTTCTGACACTGTTCACAATTTTCAATCACTCTTCTAACTTCATTTTCACTAATTTTCATTTTCATATTTTTCCGTGCATATTCGTAAATTTTTTTTACCCCTGCGTGACATAAGTCTTTATGTATATTAAAAATTATACCTTCGTTATTTACTTTTATTTCTTGGTCCATATTTTCTATGGCCAATATTTTAGTTTTATTTTTATCTACCTTGGCGTTTTCATGAACTGTTTGGCACTGACTACATGAAGTACAGTCTTTTCTTGATAGGGCATCTGCGTTAGCATGCAATTCTCCTTTTCTGTATTCTAATTTGATATCTAGCCCACTTAAATAGTTAATCCATGTTTGGAATTGTGCTGTAATTGGCTTTTTTGTATTTATCTATATAGATAGTGTTTGAAATGCTGAGTAAAATGATAGATTGCAAGCAATTCCTTTCGCGTAATGCAGTAACCGATTTCGTGCTTATTCATTGTCTTTGATCCATATGCAATAACTTGTTCTTGTCCCATTACTACTCAACTGCGAAAGCACTCCCCCAATCGTATCGAAACTAGCATCTGTATCTAAAATAAAGGTTTTTCGTAAATCCGGAAATCCTAGTACTGGGGTAGACGTTAACGCTTTCTTTAGGGTGTTGAAATTTTTTTCACATTCTTCAGTCCATATGAGTTTATCTTTGTTAGACCCACATAACCTTTCTAATGGTCTTGCATACTTGGCGTTATCTTTAACAAATTTTCGATAATAATTTGTTAAGCCTAGAAAGCTTCTTAAACGTTTAATACATTTTGGTTTTTCATATTCTTGCATTGCTTTTATCTTTTCATAATCTGTCTTAATACCATTTTTATTTATAATGTGTCCCAAAAATTTTATTTCTAGTTTGTTAAAACAACATTTTTCTAAGCTTATTTTCAAACCAGCTTCTTGAATCTTTCGAAAAACTCTTTCTAGTCTTTTTTATGTTCGATTTCATTGTCTGCAAATATAAGAATATCGTCTAAAGAGACAATTGCTTCTCTCCAATTAAGATCACCCAAAACTTAAGTCATTAATTTTTGAAAAGTTGCTGGGGCAGCTGCAATTCCAAAAGGCATTCGGTTAAAACAATATTGACCATCTTTTTGTGAAAATGCAGTCTTTATTTTTGATTCCTCTTCTAATTCCACTTGATAATAGGCATTACCAAGATCGATAGTGCTAAATATCTGTGGTCCATTTAGGATATCCATCATCTCTTCAATATTTGGTATTGGAAATCGAGGTCTCTCCGTAATTGCATTTAGTGCCCGAAAATCCAAACATATTCTAATATCTGATTTATTCTTTTTTAACACACATACCAATGGGCTATTCCACACCGAGTCACATTTTTTTATAATTCCTGCTTCTTCCATGTCTTTTAGCATGTCTTGTATTTTGTGAGCAATATGAATCGGCTGACGTCTAGGATTAATTGTCACTGGGCTACCTCTAGTAACTATCTTATGTTTAATTAACTGTGTTTTTCCTACATCCCATTTATTTTTCATGAATATATCCGAAAATTCTTTAAGTAATTTATTAATCGTTGGGTCGATAATTCCTTTCAAATTGTTTTCCTTAATTGATTTTTTAATTTTACTTTAGTTACTGCCTGTAATTTAATATCAAAACAATTCATCATTTCTACGCTTGCAATTACGCTCGGGTTAATCTTATTTGCCACAAAGAATCTTATTACCAATTCTAATCCCGAAATTCTCACTTTTAGTAATATTGTTCCTATTGCTCTCGTTTGCACATGTAACCATAATATTGGATTCCCCTATTTTATCACGCATCTTTAATTTACTAACAACATCTTCGCTAATCACGTTTATTCTAGCCCCGGTATCCAAAAGACAATCAACTTTTATTTTATTTTCCAACCAAATACCTACACTAGGTCTGCCATTCATTCTTTCGTAAACGAATTTAGGTGCAAAAGGTCTTTCTTTATTTTCATTAACTTTATTATTAATTATATCGATACTCATGATCTTATCAATTTTGTTATTAATTTCATAAAAACTATATTCAAAATAATTTTCAAAGTCAAAACATTCACAATCATTCATAATTACATCATTAATTTTTAAATTATCTTTAAATTCATTCATTACGGAAATCTTGAAATCACAAGCATTCAAATTCAAACATTCTGTGTCAACAATATACTTACTTAAACCAAATTTATGGCTCCTAGCAACTCCCTTGAAACTGGAGCCTCCCCTTTTAGCTGTTCGCAATCTTTTTGCATGTCATCCTGTTGAATCAGCTCTCCTTCCTCGTATTCGTAGTCGTATATCGCATTGCATTGTCTTCGATGTGGTCCTCTGTCTGAAGATTGGTTTCTGCTTTGATATTGTCCTCTGGATCCAAATTGTTTTTGATTTCTATCATAATTTCTTCCGTTGTAATATGCTTCTGTTTCAACTGAATTTCTTCTGATGTCCCAACATTGATACTTGAAATGACCATTTTTGGAACATTGAGAGCATTTTACGTTTGGGCATTCTGCTCGAATATGTCCTTGCTCTCCACACGCCCAACATCTCTGCAGTTTAAATCGCCTGGTCCCGTTCTTCCAGTCACTTTTATTTGGCATATTGAAGTTCACGGCCTCATTGGGTCTAGAGTTAGAAAATATTGGCGTCTTATTCTGTTGGTACAACTGAGTTTTTCTCGGACTTTTGACTGTCTCAGCATATGATTTATTTTCATGTAGAGATGCTAATGATTGTTCACTTGAAAGCTCTTTTTGAATTTCTTCCATTCTTGATATCACTTCCTTGGCCTTATCTACTGATTTAAATTCTCTTAATTTCAATTCTATTTTTGTTTCCATATCTTCGATTGCATTCTGCATTAAAAATAACATTAATGCCGGTTTTGTTAATTTGTGTCGAAGAACATTGTCGACGAGCTTTTCCACTTTATTGAAAAATTCGGTGCACGAGTCATTTCCTTTTCGATATCTTAAAGCTGCGTCTAGATCCATGGCTAGGTTTTTCCTTGGCTCGAACGCTTTTCTTAATCTTTCTTCATAGCCTGAATAATCGCTCTGTACTTCTTCATATTTCTGGATCAACTCTACCGACAGAAAGGCCTTGGTAACAATTTCTTGAATTTCTTGCGGTTGTTGAGTGAGTTCGAAAAATCTCTTCAATTCCAAAATAAAAATTTCTAAATCACCATTTGGCAGCAATTGATTAGGTGGCTTGATATAGTTCTGGAGTCCTGGCGTGGTCGCCATGTTAGAAGAAGACATAGTTTCACAGAAATCTTTATTCACTACAAAATCTAAGCGGAGCACACAATCGTTATACTATTTATAGTACATTGAATTGCGTAATCTACAAAAGGGAGAATTATTAGTTTAAGTGATACTGTTGACACAGAAGACAAACATACTTACTTAATTTAGTTATACAAGCATTCCCGCATCATTCAATAGATATCAAGGTCTAGTGACCTGGTTATGTAAGTAATTCGTTGGAAATTATTATATCATCTTACACTACTTTTTTAGTTTATAATAATAAAATATGTTTACGAGAGATTTTTATAAGGTAATAAAAACAATTCAAAATAATTAAAATTAAAAATAAGTTTTTTAGTTGATTTTTATATTAGCTAAATTTTGAAATTAAATGAATTAGTTTGACAAATGTGCCTGTTTCTGAGAGCAGATCAAATTGAAACAAGGCTCTATTTCAGATAAGCAAGCTCGTATTTCCTCATCAATTTTCAGTAATCTTTCCCTCTTTTTGGATTTAATTTCGGTTAGAGCCAAAAATCCAAATTCACAAAACCAAGAAGAAGCATTGCTTCTGAAGCAAAGGGTAGTAATATTTTAATTACTTTCATGCCAATTTTTGGATATGATTCGTTTCTGAAAAGGACTACTGGTAAAGCCTATCGTTTCTTAAGTCGATTAATTCCTCTTCTTCGTTGGTTGATAGTTAACGTTCCATGCACACCAAACGGAATAATCACCCAAATGTGCTCGTCAACCGATAGTGATGGGAAATAATGCAGAATTGCTGATTGGAGGCTGGATATTGTGATTAAAATATCAGATTTTATATTACTCTTCAATCTCTATTCATTAACAGAGGGAAAACAATTGAATTTTTCATTTGATACTGTGCTTTTCCAAAGAGTTAGTTTCTGACCAAATGATTTCAATTTTGATGTTAAGGAAATAATGTTTTCCACTGGCCCCTGAAGACTTAAATTCAGAGAATTTAATTTATCAAATAAATCTGAAAGAAACTGAATTTTAAGCCACCAGTTATCATCAATAAGCGAAAAATCTAAATCTATGCTTTCAGCATCTAAAAATAAAATCACTTGAGCTTTGAGATGAACAAGCCGGTTCAAAACTTTTCCTTTCGAGAGCCAACAAACTTCAGTGTGATATAACAACGACTTGAAGTCGGAATCCCTTGCGTCGCATAATTGAGCGAAAAGACGGGATTGAATGGGGCTAGATTTAATAAATTTTACTGCCGATGACTGCTTGATTCAAACCAATTTGCAAATTTTCGGGTAGTGCTTTGGCTACAAGCGCTTTTCGATGAATCATACAATGCGTGGTAATCACGCTGTTAATTTTCTTTCAACACCAGCGCCGCAAATCGTGTTTTTGCCTCTATTTGATGGGCAGCCTTCGGTCCAAATACTGATGCAATTGCTCCATTTAAGGTTCGATAGTAAAATGTTTTCGTTTACCATTTCAAAAATATTTTCACCTTTTGTAGAGCCTTTTAAATCCTTCAAAATAAAAATTCGTTTGCGAATTTCCCACATTTGATGAATCTAATGAATGATAAAAGTTGTACCTTTCGAATAATATCAGTTGATTCGTCGACTTGAAGAGACCACATAAGCATTTATTCATCACTAGTGATCTAAAAATGTTCACAAACCTGAAGCTTTAAATCCGAAGATGTCTTCGATTCTGCGAGCTATAGTGTCGTTTGACAGTGGTACTTTCTGAACTTTTTCAGCTCCATCAGCACCAAGAATGGTTTCTACGACGATCGCCAATGCAGGTGCGATGATCATTTCGGCCTCGGTGTGCGATTTCTTACGCTTCACGAGCAAATGTGCGCTTTTATAGCTGGCAACCAGAGCCCTTTCACTGACCTTTAAAAAGTTCTGAAATTGGCGACTTGCTTATTTTACTGTGCCGCAAGACCATTAAAATAATCAACTGGACAGTCCTTAACGGCTGGATGCCTTGAATTGAGATGTATTTTAAGCTTGCTCAGGAACAAGCGCTTCGTTAGACAAAGCCGCATTGCATATTAAACAAAACGGAACTTGATTTCCATTGGAATCTGATGCTATGAATCCATATTTAATGTACTCAGATTTGAATTTTCATTTTACTCCTTCCCATGGCTAAATAAAGAAATCCATTGATAAGTTCTAATGAAAAATCAAATTATGAGCATTTAATATTTTTTAAAAGATAAGCTAAAATATTTCTATCTTAAAGCTGTAATACTATTAAAAAATTTATAATATCATCTTAATTATTGTAAATTTATTTATTTAAAAATATACAAGCAAACTTCATAAAAAAACCAGCCTATTTTTAATTTAATTTTTCAATAAGTTTTTATTTTATTTTAATATTTTTTGTTCTTTAAATTCTAATAAAAAAAATTGGTAGTTCTTTATAAATAAATTTTTATTTTTGTATACTCCTCTTTTTGGGAAATTTTTTGTAATTTTGATCCACAGAAGCGACTTTTTCATAGTAAAAAAGCTTGAAATAGTTTTTGTAAATTTTTTTTATTACTAATTTTTTGGAGTAAAAGTCTCGCGGCACACCATTTGAGAAACACTGCATTAGGTAGACGTCTCAATTTTACGTTATATATCTCTACACGTTAGTTTGCGTTATCGAGTTCTATTTATACATTCAACAGATATTTTATGGAATTTAAAAGGTATCTTATTTCTTTAAAAATAATTAAATAAACTGCAAAATTATGTAACAGTAAGTTAAGTTTAGAATAAAAATGCAAAAGTTTTATGATCATTGACTATTCAGAAATCAATTTAATCAATTGTCTTAAAATATATTTCGGTAACAGTTAAGTATTGGGGAGAAACAAATAATCTTAAATTGAATTATCCTATTAAAATTATTAAAAAAATAATAAAATTGAATAATCTTATTATTTTAATATTTTATTATTTGTTTTTTACCCTTCCCTTAACTATTACCAATATTTTTATTAATGTACCAATTAACACGAAAATAACCATAAATTACTTTGTATTCTTCTTGAAAGCCGGGAGAATCGATGGTAAAATTTTGATCAAATTCAACAACACCATGACAAGAGTAATTCCAATATTCACATCTACTATAATCAAGCCTCCTTATTCCAAATAATAATATAACTTGTAAATTTTCATCAACATGTTCTTTAGCAAAGTAATTGCTTTTTAAATATTCCATTCGACTGTGTGAAAATCTCGGTACAAAGAGTGAGGGAAATTCTTCAGTAACTCTTATTTGTATAACACATAAAACACTACCAATTGCTAATAGACCGAAAATAACGAGTATAACATATTTAACGAATTTATACTTTAGGAAATTATAATAGTTAACTTTGAAAAGTTTTGTGACAAAAATGAATATCTTATCGGGTTTCAATACATTATGGAATTTGTTATGATAAATAACAATGACAGATGGAAGATAAAACAACAGAGAAATATAGTTAATAACTACCAGCAAGGCTACGAACACGCCAAATGAAAAGATTGTTAACAACTTTGTCCAAGCAAGAGTCAAAAAAGCTAATGCTGTAGTAACACTCGTTATAAACATGGACCACCCAACACCTAAATAAGTTCTATATAATCTATTTTCTAATGACAAGAAGGAATTTCTTCAAAAGATTTCCAACGATCATAAAATACATAGAGATTGTCACATCCTAATCCCAGTATGAGAAATATTGATAAAACATGAAAAATTCCAAAAAACTTAATACCTAAAACTATAGTGTGGATAAAATTAGAAATGCAAAATGTTGTAAATATACTAAAAATTTCAAAAAAAGTGATGAAAATGCTTTTAGTTTGAATATAGGTGAAAAAATATACATATACAAGACTGCCTAAAGTGAAATAGATATCTTTAAAAACTTGACCCAACAATAATTCTCCTAGCAAATATTTATAGTCCATATATATGTATAAACGCGAATAATATTCATTATATATATTATTATATTCATTCATAATTATTTTCTTTGCAGAAAATCCAATGGAAGAAACTTTTGTTTCGGATTTAATACACCGAGCAACATATTTACCATTCTTTTTTCCAAAATCCTTACTAACAGAACTTTGAAATATTCTCTTGTAAATATTATTTGCTAGAACTTTATCAATAGTTTCATCTAAATTCGGAAACGTTGAGTCATTTCCATTATTTTGAAGTAAAATATCAACTACAGTTGAATATCGTAAACAAGGTCCAATGCATGATTTTGTTTCATCAAAAAGATTCAAATATTTGCTATAGATCTCATTAATTGTTCGTAAATTATCAGGAGTAAGAATATTTCCATCCACAGAATCGTAATAGAATCGAAAATCTTGCGTTTCCATACTGAACCCGTACCTTATTTGAACGGAATGATCAAACCTATACATAAATGATAAACGATCCATGAACTCCCAAGTTTTATAACATTGATATGGTTCATAATTAACATCATACATGGGAATATCGTTAAATGCCAAATAGAACACCTTTACTAAACCTGTGGCTGTAAAGACTATGGTAAGAAGAAGAAAAAAAACATGTATCGAAAATCCAACTCCTGAAATTGTTTTTAAAAAATTGAAAAGTTTACAAAATCTATTATATTTAATAATAAATTTATTTATATTTAAATTTTGACATGACATCAAATGTAAAATTATCAAAATAATAATAGAAAACGTAACATAAATTAGTAATTAAGAATTGTAAACTTTTACTGCAAGTTTGCAAAAGAGAAATATCGGTTAAATAATTATAGTTATTTTCAGTGGCGTAACTAGGGTGGGGCAGATGGGGCGGCCCCCCCCCCGGGGCGCCAGCTCCTGGGGGCGCAAAATCGATAAAATATTTAATTTTTATACTTAATATATTTAGATATAAAATAAACTAATAACTGATATATACATACATTAGCCTTATGTGATTAAAATTGTTTACACAATAAAAAAGTAACAAAATTTATACACCTCTAAAAATTATTATATAAAATAGAGCTCTAAGGATTTTTTTTTGTTTTGTCAATTGTTTTTTACAATAAATATTTAAAAAAAAACAATTTTATTTTTTTTATAAAAAAAGGACACGGGAAAAAAATTTTTACCGACATCTGTCGAATTTTATCGACATTTGTCGAAACTATTGTATCTTTTGGCGCGCCTTTTATTTTCTACTGTTCTTTTTTGAATTTTAACGGATTACTTGTTTTGTCCACCCTAAGATTTGAACCTTAAACTTTGAATTTACGCATGTATTTTTTCTTTCATTAAAAATATTCGTTACATAAGAAATTCAAACTTCTAATAAAAATATTATTATAAACAAAAATAAATGAGAATTAATTTATTTTTATCTTAAAGAGTGATAAATTCATAAAAAGTGGTAAATTTTTATCATATTTTTAACCCTCTCCGTGTAAAAAATAATGCTGATATTTATAGTGACCCGTTCTATTCCCACAAAAACGGTTACAAAATGTGCCTTCAGCTTCATCCCGATGGATTCAAAGCTGGAAAAGGGACACATCTTTCTGTTTTCTTTTTCATAATGCGCGGTGAAAACGATGTACTTTTGCAATGGCCTATGAAACTGGAAGTGACATCTTGCTTTAATGTCGAATATATTCGACAAATATACGGAGAGGGTTAATTCATTACTGTAAGTGTGATTAAATATTTGTAAATTTATTAGTGAAAATATAATTATGAGTAAATAAATATTCATTTTGCTTTGTTAAAACTTTTATTAATTTAAACACTAATTAAAAATAAAATAATAAAAATTCTTAATAAATATTCAATTTTAATTCAATTTTAATTTATTAAGAATTTTTATTATTTTATTTTTAATTAGTGTTTAAATTAATAAAAGTTTTAACAAAGCAAAATGTCAGGAAATAAACCCAGTGGATTTCAACGTCGTAAAAGACAAAAAGTTTTGGAGGAAGAGGCAAGAAAATCAAGTCAACTGATGAAAAGTTTTCTTAAAAAGACTAATTTGAATGATAATAATAATTTTAATGCAATTCAAAATGAATCAGATGATGAAATGCTTGATATTGATGAAACTCATAGTTTTGAAAACGATTCTGACATGAAAAGTGAAAAAGATAGTGATATAAATAGTATGAAAGATATTGAGATAGTCGAGTATATTGAAAGTTCAAATTCTCAAAATATTGATATACCCAACGTATTAAAACATCATGATATGGGATTTATTGATTTTGATTCAATTCAGCCAAAAATCTCTCACAATGTTTTCAAAGAAATTGTATCGCGTGGTTCAGCATTATTTCAAAATTCCAATTCTGAATTGGATGTAAGTGGTGGACGATCTATGAATGCTGCATGGTTTAAGCGAATTTTAGCTAATGGAACTGAAGTAAATCGAACTTGGCTTGTCTATTCTCCTCATAAAAAAACAGCTTTTTGTTTTTGCTGTGTATTATTTTATAACTCCAATTGCAAATCGTCATTTTCATTACCAAATGGTTTTAACAGCTGGGGACACACTGAGAGAGTTCAAGATAATGAAAATAGTGCAGTACATCGTAAGTTATTTTCAATTTGGAAGGAAACTGAACGAAGCTTAAATGAATGTGTTGAAAATTGATGTGAATTTAGAGCAACAAATTCAGTCAGAACGAAATCGATGGAGAGATATATTAAAACGCTTTTTATCGTGCATTAAATATCTGGCATTTCAAAATTTAGGATTACGAGGGCATATTGAAAAATTAAATGATGCAAACATGCATAATAAAGGAAATTTTTTGAGTCTGGTTGAATTATTGTCTCTCTATGATTCAGTTTTATGATCGCATTTAGAGAATTGTCGCAAGAATCTTGGATCTCCATCTTATTTATCACCAGCTATTCAAAATGAATTTATTTCATTACTTGCAACGACAGTGAAGAATGATTTGCTCAACAATATTAGAAAAAATAAATATTTTGGGATGCTCTATGATTCCACTCCTGATTTACAACATCGTGAACAATTAGCAAAAGTAATTCGTTATGTCGACATTGATTTTGAAAATAAAAATGTTGAAATTAAGGAAACATTTCTTGGATTTATAGAACTAAAAGCAAAAGATGCTGAAATACTTGAAATGACAATTATTAATTCATTAAAATTGGATAATTTAGATATCTCAAATTGTCGTTCTCAATGCTACGATAACGCAGCAGTTATGAAAGGGAGTATTTCTGGTCTTCAAAAGAGAATTTGTAATTTGAATCATCGCGCTTTATTTATAAATTGCGACAATCATAGTCTTAATCTGGCTGGACTACATTCAGCTGCAACTGATCCAATTGTAATGACATTTTTTGGCTCTATTGAGAAAATGTTTGCTATTTTTTCACGTTCTACTTTACGATGGCAAAAATTAAAAGATGCTGTACAATTAACTTTGAAATGTGAAACAACCACAAGATGGAGTGCAAGATCTGAAGTTGTAAAAGTAATTTTTTTGCAACTCAATGAAATCATTGATCTTCTTGAAGAACTTTCTGAAGACTCCAATCAAACAACAGAAACAAGAAGCGAAGCGCAAATCATTTTACAAAATTTTTTAAATTTTAATTTTCTTGGTTTGATTCATTTTTGGCATAATGTTTTGAACAAAATTGATCGAGTTCAAAAAAGATTACAAGATCCGAAAATAATTTTTTTGACGCAGCGCTTGATTTAGATGGACTTAAAGAAACTTTAATTGAAACGCGTGAAAATTTATGTGCAGCTGCTATAGAATTTGCTCAAGAAAAATGTACAGAATGGGACATTTAAATTATAAGAATTCGTCGAGTAAAAAAAAGAATAGGAGAAAAAGCTTCTGATAGTGGTCTAACGGCAATTCAAGAGCTCGATTGTATGTTAAAAAGCATCATTGACAAATTAATACAAGAAATGAACAGTCGATTTGAAGCTCTTAACAATTTAAATTCAAAATTTGGATTTTTATTAGATGTTAAAAATCTTTTACGTAATGAGAGTGTTGAGGGCTTAATAGAAAGTTTCACATATTTTAGTAACTTCTATAATACTGATGTTAGTGGTGAAGAGTTGTTTAATGACATAGATTGCAGAATGCTTTTGATGAGCCGAAAAGATGCACAACCAACAAATTCATTGAATCTTCTAAAATTTATTGTGTCATATGGAGATGATATTTTCCCCAGTTTGAGAACGTCTCTTCAAATTCTACTTACAATTGGAATCTCGATTGCCAGTTGTGAACGTTCATTCAGTAAGATTAAATTAATTTTATCTTATTTAAGAGCATTAATGGGACAAGATAGGCTGAGTGATCTCGCTTTATTAAGTATAGAACGTAAGGCAACGGAAAAAATTAATTTTGATGAAGTAATTGATAAATTTGCATCAGTAAAATCAAGGAAAATTAACTTGTAATATAAATAATATAAATATAATAAAATTTAAAAGAAATTTTTCTTTAATGTATATTTCTCGATATTTTATTTAATTTTATATGAAGTTATTATGTCTTTCTGATATCTTCAGTAATCACAACCAACTATTAGTATTTTCTTTATTTAAAAAATCTAATTAATTGAGGTTGGGGGCGAAAATTTTTGACTCGCCCCGGGCGCCACAGACCCTAGTTACGCCACTGGTTATCTTAATTCGAAATAACTCAGGTGTAGTCAATGTTCATAATATCAGTAGGTAGTTAGTGGCCCCTGAACCAATGACTCCCCCCTCATATTTTGTCAATACAAATAAAGGGCCTATAGAAAAAAGACCAAGATTTCTCTGACTATAGTGAGCGGGTCTCGATGGTCCTGGGATTTTCAATACAAATATAAAAAAAAGCATGGTAATTTAAGGTCTCAGGATATTTTCAATACAAAAAGGGGGTCTCCACTAAAAAAGTATGGATATTTTCAAGTACAATTTGGGTGGGTCTCTTTGGTCCTGGGATTATCAATACCAATATCAGTCTACACTAAAAAGCATGGTAGATTAAGGATAAATAGCTAAATTATGGGTCTAAAAATTGAATCATAGTAAAATTATGGTCTCAAATTTAAAATTAATAGTAAATTATGGTCTAAATTGCTAAATTAAGTAATCAATGGTCAAAAATTTTAAATTAAAGTAATAATTTTTAAATAAGTAAATTCAAGTAAGATTTTTTAAATTTATTTTTAAATTTTTCTGAAATAATATTTTAAGATTATGAGGTGTTTTCAGCTGAGAGTTAAATATTTCAAAAAATTATTAAAATAATTTTAAATGATAAATAATTGACTATTTAAAATAACTTTGAAAATAATTTTTAAACTGAAATTTTTAAATTTTTAAATTAAACAAGCTTTTTAACCAGATCATTTAAAAATAAATTTAATTTAAATATCGAAATTTTAATAAATGGTTTTTTGAAATATTTTATTCAAAGCGGAAAATTTGTTTGGAAATAATACAATATTTCATTAAATAAATACTTGGAATTATGAAATTAACTTTTGAACCAGATTTAAAAATTAATTTAGAAGATGTTTTAACAGCTTCTAATATGGCGACCACGTCTATGGATTTTTTCATAAAGAAGCTATTTCCAAACGATTATCATAGGGGAGATGGTGTCGAAGCATTCATTAAAGAACGCGATAAATATTTTAAAATGGTACAAATGCCTACTTCAAGACGAGACATGATGATCGAATTACTGATCTATAAACAGATCAGAGATATATATATATATATATATATATATATATATACTGGAGTTGACCAAAATATTAAAGGTTATAAGGAAAGATTGCGGAAGGAATTCGTCAAGAAGAGAAGTTTGGCAGAGGATTTACAATATGCTATGTCTTATAGACAGACGAGTGAGGAGCCCGATAAATATTTTACTATCATAGACGAGTTAGGCTATAAAATAATGGGGCATGAGTTAAACAAGAAAGTTTAACAGAATATCTGCTGGTACACTGTGCAGCCAAGAAGACTTTGAAACGAGAATTGTGTCTAAGTGACACCAAAGGAACAACAGAAGTGAAGAAAAAATCAAGAAGTTACATGAATCTCTATCTATGCAGTTGTTCTTGATTAATGAAAACATTCTTGTCAAATGCTTTCGCAGTAGTTTGTCTGCTGATGGTCTAAGAATTTCAACTATGCAGAGATCTATGCAGTGAGAGAAAGAAGGCCAGAAAAGAATATAACAAGAAATTACAGAGACGCAGTTATAAATCAAGCAAGAAATATTGTATCACCAAGATATAATAGCGAGCCGAGAGAGTATCGAGAAGAAAGACCGAACAGAACTAAGAACGAATGTTGGACATGTCACAAGGTAGGATATTTGAGTAGAGATTGCATAACAAAGAAAGCAACTACATGTTTTACATGTGGAAGACAATGACATGTAAGAAGTCAGTGTCCACAGATGCAGAGAAAGGTAGTCGAATGTTATGCGTGTAGTAGCTCGGGACGTGAGAAGAGATTTTCAAAAAATAAGGTGTATGACGTGTAGCTTGGGAGGCAGATTGTTACATAAATTTGGAGAATGAGATATCGGAGAATCAATGAGAATTTTGGAAGACAACAAGAGCGACACGAAGAAGAGCATGGTTATCAAGGAACTAGAAAAGATACAAAACAAGCAGACAAGAAATACGTAGCGTTCATAGACGAACCAAGTGATGAAAGAATAGAAGATAAATACAGAGAATACCCTAATATCAACGCTCCGATAGAAGGAGATAGTCGGGGCAGTGTATTAAACAGCGATGCTGACTCCCAAATTATTAATTATTATAATAAAAGTAAAATATCATGTATTATAGAAAAATATGTGAAAGATATAGAGGTAACGGAAGAAGAAAATAATAAGGAAAATAAAGAATAAAGAAAATAATAAGGAAAGTAAACAGATTCATAATAAAGGATTTTGCAGAAATAGAAAGAGACAAAATACAAATACTCACAGATGAATGGAAAAATGATATTATTAGTTATGATAAAATGCAAGGTCCACCAAGTGTAACTATTAGAATACAAGACAAGAATACGGAATGCTTGCTCGATACAGGAGCTACAATAAATGTCATGAGTTGGAGCAAATTTGAGAAACTTAAAGATGTATAACTAACAACAACGACTGATACATTGAGATGTGCAAATAATAGTGTTTTAGAAACGAAAGGTAAAGCAATATTAGAAATAGGAATAAATGGCAGGAAAAGAAGGGTAAAGTTTACGATAGTAAGATATATGACTCCAGAGGTAATTGGTGGTAGAGTTGCAAAAACAATTTGGTATACAACTAAAGTGGCCAGTAGAAGAGGTCGAGAAAACGAAGTAAGAGCACATATGCAGTATCGAAGCCAAATTTGGGAAGACAAATACGGAGATGGAACGATTTCAAAGAGAAAATAATACTTAAAAGATAAATAACCCGATAAAAACTAGACATTATAAAAAAGAATCAAAATGGTTTCATGTCTGATAAATGGGATATTGGCTGCACAAAGCTGTTGAAGCATAAAATAGAAACTCAAGGAAAATCGATAAATATTAAACCTTGGAGACAACCAGTCAACTTGGAAGGTAAAATAGATGAAGCGATAAAATCTTATGGGAAAACAATATTATCAAAAAGTGTAATTCGCCATGGAACACTCCATTAATATGCGTCTGAAAGAAAGAAAAGCAAGATATCAGATTATGTCATGATTTCAGGCAATTAAACCTATTAACAGAGAGACAGGCGTTCCCTATGGCGAATAAAGCAGAGATGTTAGTTAAATTGGGTGGAGCAAAGTATTTCAGTTCGATAGATCTTGGAAATCCAGATTATTAAGTAGAACGGCGTCTTTAACCAAATCAGGTCAATACTGTTTAACAGAATGCCATTTGAAATAGCCGCGGCACCAGGAACTGATGGGAAAAGTATTAATGGTGTATTAATGGTGTACCTAGACGATATTTTGATATTTACAGAAACGATCAATCATCACTACGAAGTTTTAAAAATATATCATCCTTTAAATTGATTGGTAATTTACCTACTAAGTATTGAGCAAAAACAGAAATTGCGAAAAATTCCTTCCAATGATATAAAAGCTACACACAGCAAAATTTTGAAAAAGACTTGAATATAAAAACTCCAAATATATCTCGGAAAATCAAAGTCAACACTCTTTGGACGAAGTAGTGAAATATGATTACTCACCCCTATTTTACTGATTATATCCAGATCATCAGCTGAGCATGAAATTTTTGTTCTGTACGAAATTTGATGTCATCTGACACAGAGGAAATGTCAGGTGTATAAAAATTGTCATTCAAGGAAATGTAGTCTTCTTGTACACTGGTATACTGGGGAGCTCCCGTTCCTTTAAGGCACACCACATGGTAACCTCACTTAATCCGTATTTCTTGGCCTCCTGGTGGAGTGAAACACCCTTACGTTTATGGATCCTTCGGACGATTGCTGCTCACTGGTATTTGGACAAGGTTTTGTTTCTGCCACTATTACCAGGTCTCCGCCTGTCATCATTCCTTTCCTGGATGTTACGGAGGATGTCGTAGACAATACCTTTATAGACAAAGTGCTGGCCAGTCACAATGTATCTTCCAAAGGTTACAAACGCGTTCATATCAAAGTTTTTCTGCCATGTTGTTTAACTCATAAGCAATACTTTCCATAATACTTACCCTACATTTCCATATATAACTACAATAATTAGTTTTCCACTATTTTAGATAAACCCACTTTTTTTCAAGAAAATACGTCAATTAAAATTAATTAATTTTTAAACTTTCAAAATCAATGTTAAGAAATTTAAATCGACATCCAAACATTGCAAAATTTAAATGCCAAATTAAAATAATGTATCCAGAAGATTAAAAGACAAATAAGTGTCAAGTATATAACATTCAATAATAATAAATCTAACCAAATACAATGTAAGGATAATCTGCATTTAATTTGCACCATTTAGATAACAAAGGGAAATTAATTTCTTCTAATGAAAGATTATCTTTTACAATAATCTTTTCTTCCTAAGTGAAAAATTAGACTATTTTTCTCAAATTTCAATAAACTAACATCAATTGACATAATATGATTAAAATTAATTTATGACATCTTCATTTTCAAATAATTTAAATCGAAATTTATTAGATTTCGAATTATTTTGATATAAATTAAAACAAGTTTACATTTGAAATATTTCTTAATTGTTCACTGAGTGAAATCTTGTTTTTGACTATTATGTCGTTAAATCTAACTAAATTATTGAAAGGAATTATTAAATAAAAAATATATTTTAATATAAAAAGGGGATTTGTTTGAACTTTATCGTTTTATTTTACTCTTGAATTTATTCGTAATTTTAGCAATTGTACTCTACAAAGCCGCCACGTGGGTAAGAGGCGCCTTGTGCCAGATTTTTTTAGTGACATTCTCAATTCGCTATATTTTGAACTGTCTTTTATGTGCCCAACACTAGTTTCGTGAACTTTTAATATGTGGCTTAAGTGTTGCAAATCATTACAACCACTAGTAAGTTGTGTAGAATTGTCAGACATTAATTTGCAAAAGTAACAAAATATTGCATTTTGAGTTTTCGAATAAAGCAAATAACTCCTGCAAATTTTTTCCCGGTTTGATAAAGTTCGATAATAATAATTATCAGAAAATTTACGTCCAGACTCATTTTTTTGGGAAGTCTTTCAAAATTAATTGCTTAGGATCATTTTCTATTAAACAATCTCTTAATTTTATATTAATTTGTTTTGGCCAAGTAGCCGGATCGTTAAAATCAATTTTTTCGGAATCGGAATCGGTTTTATTACTTTCTTTCGATTCGTTTTCTATTGTAGAGTTTGTGGATACACCAGAAGAACTTTGTGTTTCGAGATTCAGGTCTTGATTTTCTTCTGTTGCAGTTCCTAGTAGGATTAATAGTTTTAATAGTGAATTTATCTAAAGAACCTGATAGCTTTTGTCGAGCGTCTTCTCGCTGAAGTCTATTTTTCTTATTTTGCGCGCCTGATAATTTTGATTTTTTTCCGATTCCAGACATTTAAGGATTTTAAGTTAAAATTTATTATACATTGTAATTATTTAATATTGTTATTTAATATATAATAAGTTATTTAATATTGTAAATTATACTTACGTTGAAATTTTATAATGAATGCCTGATGAAAAAAAATAAATATTTGATTTACGCAGAAGACAAATGCAGTGGTGGTCTTGACTAGACGTAAATTTGCGTAAACTTGACTAAACGTAAACTTGACTAGACGTAAATGTGAAATGCCGCGCGTCGCGGTGACGCCTTTATCGAACGAAGTTGAGCGATCTACACCGATCGCATCGCACGAAGTCACGAGCACGCTTTCATAGCGTGGTAGAATAAGGTATACGTTGCGCCCGCGTTTCCAGTATCTCTCTAATAAATCCATATTTGTCACTTTTTCTTTTTTTATCATTTAATTTTTTTATATTTAATTTTAATTTTTTTAATTTAGTGAGGTTGCGCCGAGTGAAAGAAGCGCCTGCCGGGGCGCAATATGAACAATCGTACGCGGTGGCCCTGGTACTCTATAAATAAATTCTTTTGAGTTCATCCTAGTAAATGACTCCATCCTAAATATTCATTTTTTGCCAAATATAGAAAATCGTGATAGTTGTTGTGAAGTTGAGAAAGTATTTGTATATGACGTTGTTATACTATTTTTTGTTATACTATATTTTTATAGTATACTATTTTGTTATACTATATTTTTTTTATTTTCTAATAAGGATTGTAGTTTTAATAGTCGCGTGTTGCGTGTAAAAAAATTCTAAAAAAAACTAAAAAAAAACTATAGCGATAATTTACTAACTTCAATCTACTAGTCGATTATAATGTTGTGTACTTAGTGGTGTGTCATTTTAAAGTTTAAATACGTTAGGGATAATCATAAGTATTCACTCGACTCTTTCCTAAGCACCTCCATGACTATTGTACTTTAAACCATTTGTGTACCCATGGTGACGACATTGTTGGTACTGTACACAAAGGCGAAAAAACAATGAGCAGGTGAGCTCTATTGCCAAAACTACTCCCGATTGTATTTTCTCTTCGAGTTCTAGACGGCCGATAGAAGGTCTTACGTCATTATTCACTATGTATGCTGTTTTTAGATTAGTTGTGGTCCTCAATTACGGGTATTTCCAACTGTTCTCTTCTAAAATTTTGCGCAGGGATGGGCCCTTATTTTTCTATTAATAAATGTTGCTAGGTATTTTCCTTGATATTTATGAATATTTAACCTATCTTCCAAAAAATTTGAGCAGGGATGGGCCCTTATTTCCAAGTTAATCCACACTTCCCATAATATTTAAATTATTTTTCAAAAGATTTTAGCAGGGATTTGTCTGTATTTCTAGTTCTAACCTATGTTTGACCAAAGTTACTTCCAGCGACGGACCTGTGGAGAAGCCTCCACATTTCGGCCCAAAATTAGCTGAGTGATTGAAAAATCAGTCTACCCTCCAGCCTGAGCATCCGAAAGGTACCCCACGCCATGGTATGCTGAATTTCCACTACACTGTAACTATTCTTCACAATTAATAAACATAAAAATTTAAACCCAACACAAATTATTATTCAAAACTTAAAAACTAAATGAAAATTAAACAATTAAACAACTAACCTAAATTGAATATAAAATTTATTTAGCTTAAAACATTTAGAGATTGGGATTTCTCAACTTTTTTCATTTCTCGAGAATCCGAGAGTCTCGTTTTTTGATATATTATGATTCTCGAGAAAGCGAGAGTCTCGTTCAAGAAATTTCAGGACCCGGGAAATTTCCCGAGAAATTAAAGAATCTGAAATAGTTTATAAAAAATGAGAAAACAAGAAAATTTCAAAGAAAAAAATTGTATTCAAATAAAACTAACACAAATAAAACTAACACTATTCACTACAAAACTAAAAAATATATAGCAAAAATAGAAAAGTTAATACATCATATGATATTATACCAAATATACCACAAAAACAAATATAATATTTTTTATTTATTGATATTTGTGAAATAAAATTTTAAAAAACAAAGTACATCAATTGCTTTGTCAGTTAAACGTGTTCGTTTTTTAGTTACTATATTTACTGCTGTTGAAAAGTTTCTTTCATTTTGTGTTGATGTTGGTCTGATAGTCAGTAAACATTCTTTTATTTTGAATAAGTTTTGGGAAATTTGTCCATTTATTTCGTATAAATTCATTTCCTTTAATAATAAATTTACATTTGTTTTTATTTCAGCTGTTGCCAAACAATTGTTGATCGAATCTTCAAGTTTTTCTTTTAATGTTTTTTCAGCAGATTTATCAATTTCAATTATTTCAATATTATTCTCCTCACAATTATTTGGATGATCACCAACACCAACAACAGCTCCTTCACCATCACCATCATTTTTATTAATTTTCAGCATAATAGATTTTGCTACTTTTAACATTTCATTTTTCGAAGCAGATTTGAAAAAATCTTTTGCATCAGCATTTAAGGAATTGGGATTATTTAAAAATTTAATTAATGAGACTAAAGGTACATTTCTCCTTTTCGAAATTTGATCTGTTATTTCAGTAAGTAATACGGCTTTTAAATGTGTACTCTGCTCAGTCAACGATTCGAACAAAAATCTTAATATTCCTTCCGATGTTAATAAATTTGTGTCTTGTCTGGATAATGCTTCAACAGCAATTTCTACTGGTTTTAACGCTTCTAAAATATTTTTTGCTTTAAGAGTAAAATTATTATCCCATAAATCATAAAAATTTAAATCTATTAGCGTTTTTTTTATTGGTTCAATCAACCTTAAAAATCGTTCTATCATTGTGATCATACTATTCCATCTTGTTTTGCAGTCAAGTAATAAATGTAGATCTTTATTTTCTACTTCATTTACATATTTTTGAAGAACAGAATTTCGTACAGGGGAATTTTTAATTTTTTAACAATTATTCGAATTTTATGAATTGTTAGTTTTATATCATCTATATCATTCAATAAAAATGTTTCCTGTGTTAAATTATTATCTTCATCTGAAAATAAATTGTCTTCAACATCATCTGATGAATCAGAATCTGAAGAATGTTCATGTTCATTATTTTTATTTGAATAAAATATTTTAAGGACTGCCAAATGTAAAGCATGATTGTAACATAGCTGCAACAAAGCTGGTGATAAAGTTCCGAATTTTACCATAACGCTTGCACCATCACTTGTAGTGGCAATAATATCTTTATCAAAACTAATATTAAATGAATTTAACTTTTCATTTACTAAATCGACCATTTTATCTGCCGGGCAGCTACCATGTATACGAACTAGTCCTAGATTTTCCGACATACCACTTGCATTATAATATATATGTATATTTAAATATTCGTCGGTTTCTAAAACTGGTCCACTCGTCAATACTTAAAGAAATTTTTTGATTTTTTGATTTTATTAGTTTTATTTTATTGACAATATCAATATCTTGACAATATCAGCTCCTTCAAATGAATTTGTAATCAGTATTTATACTGATTTTGAATGCGCATTCATGCATTCTTTGCCACTCTATCCAATTAGAGTGAGAGAAATTTTGAATTATGAGTGCATGAGTGTGTGCAATTATTTATTTATTTTTAATTTCATTAATTTAATTAATTAATTATTTAATTTTTTATTAATTTTAATAATTTAATTTTATAAATTTTATAATTTAAATAATTTGAGTTATTTTAATTTTTATTAATTTTTATTCTTTAAATTTAATAAGTTACATAATTCTAACCATTTAATTCTATAAACTTTATAATTTACATAATGCTAACTAATTTTATTATTTTGACGATTTAATTTTTATATCGTTTAAATAATTTTCAAATAATTCTATTTTACATTTTATTATTTTTCTATCGAAATTTTTAAATGTTCAATTTTTTTGTTAACTTTATTTATCTCTTTATTCTATTATACGGGGTTTATTTATTCTTAATGTGTTATGTAATTTATTTTATTTATTTTATATTAAACCTTGATCATAAATTTTTTTTAACTTTGCGGTTTTTGTGTTAGGTATTTTCGATCGATTAAAACAAACGCTCAGTCCTCGGTTTCAGCCCAACAATAAGAATGAAAAGTCATACCAAACAATTTAAATAACATACACCACAAAAATAAACAATCTAAAAAACAAATCAATTGTGACAACACGGGGAAACAAAAACAAATAAAACAGAAACAAACTGGCATATACCTAATGAAATCGCAAAACTGATACAAAACGTACCAAATATAACTAATAAACTAGAGGCAAATAATAACACAAAATGCATAACCGAACACATAATAATTAGCAACGGAAACCCAGTCCATGCAAAAGTCAGACAATTGGACAAAAATAAACTCGAAATAACTAATAAAATATTCGACGAACTACTAGAAAACCAAATCGTCAAACACTCAAACTCAAACTGGTCATCAGCTCTCATGCTTAAAGAAAAGGCAAACTGGCGAATGGCGAGCCTGTGGAGACTACAGAGCATTAAACAATATCACAACAGCCGACAAATACCCAATTCCAATAATAAACGATATCATCAACAGATTTAACAAACCCAAAATTTTCAGCAAAATAGACTTAGAAAAAGCCTATCATCAAATTCCTATCAGAACTGAAGACATAAAGAAAACAGCAATCATCACACCCATAGGACTTTTTCGAGTATAACAAAATGCCTTTTGGATTAAAAAATGCTGCAGCCACTTTCCAACGCTTCATGGACCAAATATTTCGAAATCAACAGAACACAGTCGCATACCTAGACGACATCCTGATAGCATCAGCAAACAAAACAGAACATGTACAAAATATTAAAAAAGTGTTCAGAACAACAGCATACAATCCACAATCAAATGGAAAAGTGGAGAGATTACACCGATCAATAAAACAAGCAATCAGAACAAAAACGAATAATAACAACAACTGGTTAGAAAAATTACCAGAAATACTAATAGGATTACGAAACAATCCTTCAAGCTTAAACAATAAAAGCCCTAGCCAATCAATTTTCGGACACAATACAAACCTACAAAACTTAAAGGACGAAAACGAAAACAAGATAAAACAAACGATAAAGAATCACAAATACCCATACTAAAAAGTATTCTAAAAAACAAAAATAATCAAAAAACATAAAACCAAACAGAACTAATAATAGACATATTTTTAGTAAAGAAACCCTTCACTAGCGGATTTGAGAAAAAGTACGAAGGCCCATACAAACTGTTAAATATGTATAAAAACGTCGGCACAATTTTGAAAGACAATAAGCAAATCAAAATAAACATACGCAGATTAAAACCATATCACGAAACCAAAGCACCCACATTTAACGATCACCACAACCAAAACCCTCAAAACAACCACCCAAAATACAAAACACTAGAACGAACAAAAACACAGACAAACCAGAAACATATCAGATTCAGCGAAAAAAAATTTTTCGACAATAACACAACAATCACATCAGAATACAAAAAGCGTTATAGTGATTGCCTCAAATAAACAACACATGCACCCACAAGGTTTAGTTGTACAATTTTTATAATGTATTAGTTGTAAAACACAAAACAATAACACAACTAAATCATCACAAATCACAACAACATATGTTTTTCATTTATAAATATGTAAATTCGTTTAAATGTTAACCTCCGGTTTTAAAGGGGGAAGTTATGTAATAAACTGTTATACTATTTTTTTTATTGTCTAATAAGGATTGTAGTTTTAATAATCGCCTGTTGCGTGTAAAAAAATTCTAAAAAAAAATTAAAAAAATTTATATAGCGATAATTTACTATAGTAAATTATCGCTATAGAAAAATTGACAAAATAATAAAAAAAGTCAATAAAAAAAAGATAACTTTTAAAAAAATTATTATAAATATTCAAGAAATTAAACTAATAGTAAAGAAAAATTGAATAATCTGAAACTACAAGAGAATCTGGACAATAATTATTATTCGTGCGCATATTAACTATCGTGCTTTGTACTATTGGAAACTACAAGAGAATCTGGACAATAATTATTATTCGTGCGCATATTAACTATCGTGCTTTGTACCATTGGAATATTGCGAGTGATTTTTTTGTTTATGTTAATTAAGCAATTTGTTCTTATTGTTGTTTATTTTCATATCATAAAAAAACAAACAAGCACCCCACCTGTCCCAAGACAGTTTTTTTACAGGCGACTAGGTTGGGCTTAACAAATTTCTAAGAATAACAAACTAACAAAGCAACTAGTTTATAAGTTAATAAGAACATTTTATAGATAAGATCATACTTAACAAACGTAATCCAAAAAAATTCAAAAATATATTGTAGTAAACATCCGAATAATTCTCTTTCATAATATGCTGAAAAAACGAAATCAGTATTTTCATTTTTAAATTATTGGACTACAAACCGAAGATAACCAATCGTTCAACAATTGGATTATTTTTGAGTCGTCTCTCTTAAAGTGTGATAATCTATGCATTTTCCACCTCTATCACATTAAAAAACAATGTCACACCTCAGTACCGTGTTACCTAATCATAGACATTACTGTACAATATAGTCAATAAAGAATTTACAAATTTTACATCCTTCATTATGTGTTGTAGAAGTTCGTTTTAAATACAAAAAGCCTTATAACTTAATTCATCAAAATAGTTTCTGAAGAGGCTTACAATTTCCAAAAATTTCATATGCTACAAAACTTGTATTAAATATGTTTCTTTACATTAATTCCAATTCAAATAATTTTTATTTTCATCAACATTCCTTAAAATTTGATCAAAATAAATAACTAAAATTTAAAAGTGACGCATTAAAAGATCAAGCAAAAGAAACTTCTAAATTTTTTGATCATAGCGACATAAAAATTATTAAAACTTTCGAATTGAACACTCTGTTGGGATAGAACCGAAGACTGTGAGTTTGTTTTAATGGATATAAGATACATAACATAAAAACCGCACCAAATTGCATTAAAATCTATGATTATACACCAAATAATACAAAATGAAGTACACAACACATTGAGGATAAATAAAACATTTATAATAAAATAAAAGAACGCAAGAAGTTGCAATCACCAACACAGTTAAGAGAAAAATAACGCATTCTGAAAATCTGCAAATTAGAAAAATAAAAGAATAATAAATAAAATAATGATTAATAATAAATTAATTAATTATATGAAAAAAATTTTCAAGAATGATTATTGGTCGTTATTACACACGAAGGACCAAAATCGAAGAAATTAGAGATGTTATGGCTCGTATATACACACGAAGAAAATATAGCAATGAGTGCATACTTTAAGAAAAGGATCTGGAAAATTTATTTAAAAAGTTAAATGAAATAAAGTAAAGAAAGAAATAAATTTCAAAATTGAAACTAAAAAATGTCTAGTTGAACTGATAAAATAATAAAAATTAAAAATAAAATTAGCTAAAATTATTTAAATTATAAAATTTATAAAATTAAATTGTTAAAATTATTAAAAATTATATAATTTGATTATTTAAATTAATTAAATTAAATTAAAAATTTTGCAAACACTCATATATGCGTGCGCATCGAAATTCAACTTTGGATAGGATTTAGTGGCAGAGAATGCAATCAAAATCAGTATAAATACTTATTGCAAATTCAGTTAAAGAATTCTTTATAGACAGTGCAAATACTTGGTTTTTGACATTTAACATTAACACAAAATTTCGATTAACTCTCAGTTTTCGGTTTATGCCATCGTGGTAAGCTTGAATTGGATTTGGTAATTTTATGTAATGTTTTAAGTTAATCTTTAATTTAGTTTCGGATGTTTTTTTATTTGTTCTTTTTGTCGTCTACTTCTCTTTAATTTTTATGGTTCGAATAATAGTTTCGGTCGAGTGAATCTCAATATCAATCAAAGATGAGGCTTCTGATCTTATTGGTCGATAATAGGTCACGACATTCAGCTGATTCGGTTCGATACGGAGGCTTCTTCGTCTAGTGGATCGCTGATACCGTTTATGAATTTTTGTGAGTTAGGATAGGAGTATAGAAAACAAGATCGATTGTAAATAGATAAGGTTAAGTTTGGATAATATTATAAAATCCACGAGTAGTTAGGACATCAAATATGCCAGGACTAGGAATATAGAGAGATTCCATATCAAAATTTTCAAAAATACATCAAATATCCTCAAGTATGGAAGTGTAGTACAGCATTTATTCACTGGAGAAAAAAGGCGGATCACTGAGAAAAATTTTGAAAATAACATTAGGAAACATCTCGAAATGAGACCACAAATAAATGAATAAAGGACAATCGTCTAACAACAGAATAGATAATGAATTATGACGTAAGACCTTCGATCGACAGTCCAGAACCCGAAAATAAAAATATCATAAGTAGTTTTAGCAGTAGAGCTCACCTGCTCAGGAATTTTCAGCCATTGTGTGCAGCACCAATATGGTCATCACCATGGGTACATAGATGAAAAAAGTAAAACAGTCATGAAGACGTTAAGAAAGGAGTCGAATTGAATTGTTCGGTTTTAATCTTATTCGTAAAGATTACTAATATAATTAGGTTTTGAATTATTGAAAATTGATAAATTTCAATAAAGAAGTAAATGATGACAACTATTCTTTCTTCGAATAATAGAAGAAATAACATGAGGTATATAACAATGATGTATTAACATAGGAAAGTGATAACGACTTCGCTTTGATTTTCTATCTAAAAAAGACACGGGTTATTCAAGATATACATAATGTAAAACTTTGGCTATTTGATGCTCAGATACTCAGAAACACAAATATTGGAACCATGCAAACTTCCAATGTGAATTTCAACGAATTTCAATATTTCATTCATTTAAGTTGGTGCTGATCCAGATAATTTATGCCGTCTTTTACAATGTATCATATTGTTTAGGATATAAAATAATTAAAAATAAAATTGAATTATATTTGTAATTAAAGGAATGACAGAAAGGTAAGACTAGTCAAGGAGAGAATTGTCAATGCGAAGAAATAAAATGGGTAGAAAGGCTAGAGGTGCATCTATATATGGGAAAAGCTCAAAAAAGATGAATTTAGAAAAATCGATAAAAGATTCATAAATTCGAATTAAAGTCTGGAAAATTGTTCATTGTGGGAACAGATAGCGAGGAATAACATGGCGATAATGGAATTTTAAGAAAAGGATAGGAAGAGTGCGAAAAGGTGCGTAAGAGGAAAAACAAGAAAATGAAGTTAATTAATTAATTAATTAGCTAGTAGAAAGGAATCCCGAGTTGGATAAACAAAAAGAAAAGTAAACAGAAGGAAGATTTGGGCTCATTGTCGTGTCACAATGATTAATGAGAGAAGACCAAGAAAAGGATAGTGCGTGCAGAAAGGCCCGGCGGGTCATTAATTATCTTTGTTTGTTGACCCATTCCGGATGACAGCCGAAGCAGGTATGTGGAGTTGAATTTCAAGAGAGAGATCGGCTCGACAATAACTATTTGTCATCCCGATTTCGAAGTATATAAGGAATAGGAAAATCAGAGCAAACGGGCATTCTGCCTCAGCTAGGAATTAGAACAAATAGAGCGTAGGAAAAGGAAAAATATGAATTAGGAAGTTTAAGGAAAAAGAAAATACAGAACCATGAGATACGTAAAAGGTGGAAAGGAATTAAATCGATTAGAAAAGGAAAACGTTGGTCAACACAAGCTTGGGAATAAAAAGGAGAATAATATCTTTCGTTAAGTCATCAGCATCGAGCGGAGAATCTATCAAACTCGTAAAACTTTGGTTATTGATTATTTTGTGCCGGGAAATATATTTTTGTAATTCAAATATACGGTGGGTAGTTTATTGTTTTGTTATTTACGATTAAAAGGACACGTGGAGTCAGAGGCTACCGATATGAATTAATAAAACCCAACAATATTAGAGTCCATTTCATCAAGCATGCTAAACTTAGAATAGCTAGTAATTTTTCAGCAGAAAGCTTACCTTTTACAATATTTATATGCAAAATGAACTCATTACACAAATGAAAGCTGGAAGTCATTACTAAAGAACGAAAAAATATAGCCAATATTTTCTATAACACTGTAAAATAGATTTACGAGAGTAAAATTATAATCTTTATTTATATTTCTCGCTTCTTTTCTCAGATTTGAAACATGGGAAGCACCGATAAAAGTTACATTGAAAGTCACCGCTTCCTTTATTTGGTCCGAATACTAGGAACATGCAAGGTAAAAATATCATCGAATAAACTCCAGCACTGAGAATTGTGACAAAAACGAAAACTCCGAATTGAAACAAAAATTTGGTTTGGCAAAAAAATAAAAAAAATGATGAGCCTAAAGTCGTGGACATTCCAGATAATATAGATACTCCCATTTCTTCAAGCATGTCTTCTGTTCTTTCATCATTACGTTCTTTTTGTGAACTGTTGTAAGCAAGTCCCATGTGGACAAGATAGTCAATAGTCAATCCAACGACAACTGTCAAATTTATGCTTTCCAGCAACTATTTTAAAGAATTATCTATTAAATAAAAATTACATAATTTATATATAAAAAATAACAGGCCTCTACAATTCCATCCACCACTGGTTACCTGTGGTTTTATATGGGAAATAAAAATATAATAAAATAAAATTAATCATCGGGATTAATCCAACTTAATATAATCAAATCTAAATACAGTACTTCACATAAAGCTATAATTGATATTAACCTATTAGGTATTAGGGTTCCTAATAAGGAACGCAAAACACGACATAACAAAATGTTAACCAAATACCTTCATATTATCAAATTGTGTAATATATAGTGACCGTTTGCGTACCAAGCAAGCGCAAATTACCTTTTCTTAGTTAGTTTGTTTAACGATTATTTGTGAAAATGATACCCTGATTATGGCTAGTCTAAATAAGTATTTTTTTTTATTATTTTACTAAGATTATATAAGCGTTGAATTTAGATTTTATAACTTTTCAAACCTCTAATTGTATTGTTAATATGATGATACTTTATTTAATTTTTATACTATATTTCGGCGTTCCATATATGGAACTCTAGTTCTTCATCATACATTTTTTTAGTTTCTACATCTATATTTTATTATTAGTTAATCAGTGTGGCAAGTGAAAAGTGGAGAACTCTAAAAAAAGTGACATTAACGAAAATGTACGAACAGTATACATTGAACCACCAGACAACAGAGAATTATCGAATGAAGATTCAGGTTGGATTTTAGCCAATCTGCCTGGAAAACAACTGGTAGCAAAAGCTGCAGAGTAATGGATAATGGCAGAAAAGTATGCATTAGATACAAATGATGAAATTCCTAATGATGTCCCATGTAATGTAAATTTATATAATTATTGTTTTGTGAGTTTTCATACAAAATCAATTTATTTGTATAATTTTGAGTTTCTAAATAAATTTTATTAACCATTAATTTGTTTTTATTTAATAATAAGATTTCAAACCTGAAAGGTCTAATGTCTAATATATTGAACGGCTGTTGATTGAATGACCAAGTTTTAATTTAAACCGACTTTTTTTACTAATTTAACTCGAAAAATATGATATATTTTCAAATTTCTTGAAAATATATCACATTTTTGGTAAAAATAACACTTTACAAACGTTGAGTTGTTATTTCTCGTTTAGCAGGATGATCCTGTAGATATAACTGCACGTGATCTTGATAAAATAATACTAACTCAACACAAACCACTTTTATTATTATCACAGTTCACAATTCAGGATTTTTCTTTACAAAAAGCTACTGCTCCAGAGGGCTACAGAAGTGTAATAGATGTGTAATGGAAATTAGACAGCTCCAGATGGGTAATTTTTAATTACATCACACTCTTATGACTGTAGAGGTGTCTCTATACAATAATCACTAAAAAGTCACTGTTGCAGTAGGCTACATTATATTTTTTCAGGCTATAGTCAAGGGTATCAAGGATTTTCAATACAAAAATCTATACAGACTAAGATACCCCCGGTGCAGCAATTAAAAAAAATATTTTTTTAGGGGGTGGCGTGGGGTAGGAGGTACACCAAATGGTAGTGATGCATCGGGTCTGCTAACTACCTACTACTATCATAAATAAATAAGATAAAAATATTTCTAAGTCCATTCGGACAACCGAAATTTTGAGAATTATCGATTGATTTTACATTTTCTTAATTCCTAGGAGAACTAAGTAACTTTTCGAGGATTTTATTTTTGAGTTTTAATAGTTAAATCAAGACCGAACTTTTTATGAATGATGTCTTGATTAATTATGTCGCGTTCCCAACCTGGCACAAATATTAATTGATTATACTTTCTTAATTCCCATGAGAACCAAGAAACTTTTCGAAAATTTTATTAAGGAATCTTAGTTAAATCAATACACAACTTTTTATGAAGGGTATCTCCACAAATTATGTCGCGTTCTTAATGATCCTTAAGACTAAAAAAGTCTATCGATAAAAACAAATATTTTCCACAATTTGTGTAAGATCGATATTTTTTTTGATATTCACGAACTTTCAGCACAGTCTTTTTCAGTGATATTTATTTGGTTTAGAATTAAATTTTTAAAAATATTAATTATAACAATTAAGTTTCTCACCCCCAAATTCCAACCAGTTAGATGGATTAATGATGTAACTGACAACGTACTTAAACATGTCCCAATCATTATTATTGAAAATGTATGAATATTTAGTGTAGCGAACAAAATTATGGGACAAGAAATAATCAACCCCGACAATACACCGGCTATAGCAGACTCGATAAGCATCTGAATATATATATATATATATATAATTAAGTTAAAGAAGCAATTTAAAAATAATATAAATTATTTTGAGTATTATATAAAACTTTTCTGCTTAAAAGCAGATTCAAAAGATTTATATATTTAATGAAATTCTGTATAATTTTTAAATAAATTTTCAGCCTTGAATAAAATATTTAAATACAAACAATTTATTAAAATTTCTGATATTTAAAATATAAATCGCCATTCGTACATTCTTTTCACTATATATTTCGATAGCATCACTATCATCATCAGGTTACCTACATTCACGACGGCTGAATAACTATACAATATTGACAATCTATAAACAAATTATAAAATCTATAAATTTTTAAATTATAAATAACAATTTTAAATAATTATGTATAAAAATAAGTTTCAACAATCAATTATTTTATACTTTTAAAATTAAGCGTTTGAGATTTACCAAGAAGATTTGATAAGAAGTTTTAATCCTAAAATCAATGTGCAAAATGCAGTGAATACGTCGGTGTTGAATGTTTTTAATTAAGTTTTTGTATGTTGATGTATATTAAATAATAGTTATGTTAAATAATTAAAAAAATAATTAAAATAAAATTTTTAAAGAATTTTAAAAGTATAAAATAATTGATTGTTGATAATTATTTTTATAAATAATTATTTAAAATTGTTTTATAGATTTATTTATTATTATAAAATTTATAGATTTTATAATTTGTTTATAGATTATCAATATTGTATAGTTATTCATCCGTCGTGAATGTAGGTAACCTGATGATGATAGTGATGCTATCGAAATATATAGACAATTTTTCTAGGGGGAGAGAGTTGAAAAAAATGCATGTGTATAATAAATATTTGGAGCATTATACAAAATAGGACTTTTTTAAATTAATTTACAAAATAGAACAGTTTTTTTAAAACCAGAACGTCAGTTAATATTGAAAGTTTTTATACAAATAAAATGATTTGAAATCATTGATTTCGAGATATAATTAATAACATAAAAAAACAGGAAGCCTCTTTAAATTAAATTTTTTTATTAATTTTTTTTTGTCTTAGGTTTTTCCAACATTGTTTGAGCGCATCTATTAAAATGTGTTTAAATTAATCGAAAAACAGAATTGTTTTTTGGGAAATTCAGGGCGGGCAAGTGCGCCCACTTGTCCCCTTTGCGGACGCCCATGAAGCAAAGGAAATGAAAAATCAAGTTATGTCAAAGAAAACTAAATTTAATTACTACTCAAACAAAAATGATTATTTTTTCTATTGTCATATTTTGAAATCTATATAGTTTTTTATTACGATGACAGCGAATTTGCCGAAATATATAATATAAGAGTCACTTTCCCTGATAAGAATATCTCTTTTACTCTATCGTCTTTCGATCTGTTTGAAATAATGTCTCGAACAATCTGTTCATCAGACAAATTCCAGAGCTAAATACACTTTTAACAAAACTTCTTACTCGTATTTCGAAGACTTGGAATCTTTCATCTCTCTCTTGCTGGATTTGAGCTAGTTCCACAATCTTGTTAGTAATGGTTTTCCTTACTGTAAAAGTTTCTATAAACCACTCTTTTGCCATTTCATCGGTCATCTTCGCTATTTTCCCCGCTTCCCATAACATCGATGCCGCATCTGTCAACAAAAGATCCAATGCCTCTACTAGACTTTGATCTTCTATTCTCAGCCATTCCATAATATCCTTTAGCCAAAGTTCGGCTTCAGATCCAACTTTTCCGTCAAACTTTCTTACATTAAAATTTAGCATCTCACGTGCTTGTTTTGACAAGGAATCTAACATATTCTTAGTTCCTTTCTTTTTTCCTATCGCATTGATTTCCTTGGCGTGGTCGCCAGTTATGATGTCTTCAACTTCTAAATTCATAAAATCAATAAATGCAATTAAAATATATTTTTCAAAAAAACGCTAAATCGAATATTATTAAAACAAACAACTTTCCATAACTATAAGTAATGTTTTACTGGAGTTTTCATATATTTATATCATTGAAATGTTTATGTTATAATGTATATAAAAACTATACTTGTACTATTCAAGTACGTGGAAAAGGAATCTTAGAATTAGGGGAAAAGAGTAATTCTAAAAATGAAAAACTATCAATGATTGAATGGAGTTTGTTTCAAGTAAAATTTAATTACAGATGCATTTAATAAATTTTAAAAAACATCACAAAAATTTAAATAATGCGTAAAAATAATCCAATATTTGGAAATAAGTTTTTGATTACAGGTTGAATTTCTACAGTTTTTGAATAAATTGTATTTTAATATGACCTCGCGCGATAAAATACTCAACAAAAGAAAAATTTTATTTTCAAACAAACAATTACTCAAAATGTGAGTAGTTGAATTTTAAAGTCGGTGTTTCTACCTCCATGTGTTCTGTAAAGTATAAAAATATTCAAAGTGACTTTAAATGTGCTTATTTTATTTATAATGATTTATAATGACCCACTTCTTGTACATGAATCCAGTGGAAATAACCATTTAAAGATATGTCTTGTTGGGATCCACAAACCATTACATGAAATTTTTTGTTAAGTTCATTAGTCCAATTAATCCAGTTATTAAAAATTTTCCTCTTTTCTGTAAATCCCGATAACTTTTGAAACAAAGTAATATTTACTACGATTACCGATAAATTTAAACTGTATCCTATTTCAGCGCCTATTTTATTTATATCAAAGTGAAACTTTTATGAAAATATAATTAGGAAATATATAATAATTTTGTTGATGTGTGGCTAAACTGTCTGAAGAAATAAGATTCGAATATTGCTCCTCGTGATAAGTACAAAAATTAAAACTAAACACAAGAAAGTTGAATTTATTTATTGATCACTAAGAAGAAATTTCATTCACAAAAGTTATTATAAGCAGTTGCTTAATTAGGTTCTGTACAACCCGGCGCGATCCATAAATTAGTCACTCCCATAAAATTCTAATTCAATAATAACTCCACAAGTAACGAAATTGGGTTACAATAGCCAACAAATTATATAAATACAATTTGAAAAATTTGAAAAATAAAGTACCGAATATTAACAATATAATATATCAATTAACAACCAATAATTTGTTAACTACATTAACTACATTTAAGGTGACCAGATTTTTTGATGGGCAAAGCGGGACAGCTTTGAAGGAGGGGGATATCAACAAAAATTTTCATATAGAATAAAAATAATATGGTAATATTTTTTGTTTTTTAACATAAATATAAAAAAATATTGTATAATATTTTATTCCTTGACATATTTTTTATTCATTTTGACGCGGGATAAATAGTGAAAAAGCGGGATGACTGGTCACCTTAACTACATTGTTAACTACATCCTACATAATTACTCTTGCATTTTGTTTAGCAATGTCGCTGATGACATCGTTGAATATATGTTTTATGGATAGCGAGATTTTTCAACTATAAACTATGCATTGAAAAAACGCTTAATAAATTTTAATTTTGAGAAACGTCTTTCAGAACTAGCCACACTTTCAGCAATCACGAAGAAAATTTGTAATAAAATGACTATTCGGAACGGATTTTCCAAGATTGTATTTTTAAGTAACCTGTAAAAGTCTTTCAATTTGGTAGTTTTGTCTTGCCTGGCGACCTTAGCAACGAAACCTATTAGTCTCGTTTTTTCAACTCTTTCTTTTGATGTCATTATAATTATCATTTAACTGACAATTGTAATTTATTATAATTTATAAGTGGTCAATTCGAAATGAAAAATAAAATTTTTTTGGTAGCTGTGTAATTATTTGAATGTTTTGTTGGGCTGAGTCGAAAACCTAATCGCTAAAAAATTACGACAAATAGGAGGTGAATAAAATAAAATAAGACAACAAATTTTAAAAATAAACCAATCAAGATATAAAAGAAACAATAAAGTAAGATATAAAAACTAAAACAAAAAATAAAGAATGAGAAAATTAAAATAAGGTAATAAGATAATGAATAAAATGACGAAAAATGCAACAAATAATGAGAAATTTAAGAAACAAATAAAAAATATAATAAAAATAAAGGAAAATAAGGAAAACAACCAAAGAAATAGGAAAAAACAAATTAATTTAAAAATTAAAGCGGTACTCGATTTTGATTGGTCCGCATAAACGAAAAATGCATATATAAGTAAACAGCAAACTCACTATAGTTAATGTTAAACCAAACCAATTACAGGTACTCGACTATCCAGACAATCACCGGACACTCAGACGACTATTAGGAACAATTCTATCGACGATCTATTTCTATAACCGATTTGATTAGCTTTTTCGGCTCAGCCTTTTGGAATCACCGATTTACGAACGATAAGTAAGGATGTGTTGTTATTGTACAATTTGGTAAATGTTTTTCAAGGATTAAATATTTTATTACATTAACTTAACATATTTAATAAAACTTCTTCATTCGATCTCATTTTTTTAATGTTAATACATTTTCATGATTGAATTTAAAAACTAATGGGATATGAATATTTATGATATGTTTTTATCTTCGAGCTTTATTGATTATGATAAAATTATATTTGAGAAACGTGGAGTTGAGGACACCCATACCATGGTGTGAGGAGCCTTCGGGAGCTCAGCCGGTGGGTATGGATCTCTTCAATCACGCAGCTGACGTGGGCCGAAATGTGGGGGCTTCCTCACGGGTCCGTCGCTGAAGGTAATAAAATTCTGCAAGAAATAGTTTAAAGTAGAGTGGAGTACATTTCAATGTTGAAAAGGGAGAGTAATCTTAACTGACAATGACTGAGGTGGCTACAAATTCTTATTTCTTAGACATCACACTCTGAAATTTCATCCGACATCAGTAATCGTCTATTTGCATCAACCGACACTCCATCTTCTGGTGATAAAACACTCTTCTGTCAAAGTTCACGTCAATAGAGAAACTGAGTACTAATATGTTCGTTAAATGTTAAATAATAGTATAGGGAGTATAAATGAAAATTTATTGAACCTATTTTTAATACGAAGACATTTTTCGATAAACACTTTAATTTTCACCAAACGGTTTTCATTTCTCCTGAAATTTACAATAGCGGTAACATGAAGTCCTTTTAGTAAAAGACACCTTCGACCAATATTGTCCAGGTGAAGATCTTTCGAATATGTTGCCGAAAATATCCACGAAATGATAATATCCAGGTAGAAAGCGAAGGAGACTGCACATCATGAGAATAAAATCCAATGTCCACGTTCGATGAGAAATAATTATAGGCAGCATATTGACTTAACGAATTAGATCCAACTAGTGGTGTAGTATGAGCGGCTGTAAAACTTTAACGTTAGATAACGAGAGAACATACGAGACAAGTCACACGCACTGATACACACTAGTACATACTTACATATGCCACATGCAGTATTTTCTCAGTCAGCTAATGACGCTGAGAATAGAAATTGAAATACACCCCTACGACGAGGTTGGCGCAGGCCGATATCTGATTACCTATTTTATATTTTAACTATCCATTATAGAATGCTGTTTTTATCAGGATGATTTTATTGCAGGTGTTGTTGCTACATATAGCTAATTATATCTTATATGAAATTTTAATTTGTAGAATGTTAATTTTTGAGCACCAGTATAACAACGAATAACAGCAACACGGGCTTGTATATATTTATAATAATTTAGTATTAACCGGGGAACATGCAGCTACTGATTGAATTTTTTATGCGTGTCCGCGCGTCGGGGTGGGATTCTTGAATTATGTCTTTGAAAAACAATACTCTATTTAGTCGAAGGAATCAGAATGCATTGGCAATAAAATTTTTGTAGTTCGTTTTAAAAGATATTATTTGATGAAGTTATTAGTTATCCGATCAATTACGTCGTTTATTGTTATGAATGGAAGTTGAATATCCCCACGTCTAATTAATTATGCATTTTTGCCGCCGTCAATTTACTCTATTACATTAAAGGGAAGGGGTCCTGGATTTTAAATCAACATGTAGGTAGATAACATTCGGATTTAGTGTTAATTAATCGAAGACTTTCTTCACCTCGTCATTATGATCCCTTTTATGTCGAGTTAATTTGGACCACCTTAAAAGTAATGTATAGCTTGTATAAAAATTAATAAATGGTTATGCCCATGCTGGTTTAATAGAAATAGCTGGTTTTATTTTTTATCTTTATTGTTTTTCTTCGTTATAGTCATCGAAAATGTTGCCAAGCTCGAAGTCGTCTCTCAAACCCTGCTTCTCCTGCGCCGACAAAAACACCGTAATCAGAGAATTACAGGCCCAGATCGGTCGATATAAAAAGCAAATCGACGATCTGGAAGGTACATGGTTTAGCCCAGTACAAATGAAGGAGGTGCAAAAGAAATTGTACCGCAGCGAGCATTGTCGCGATGCTTTGATAAACGAAAGTAGATCTCAGCGTAGCCTGATCAAAGAGCAGTCCGAAGCTCTACATAAAGTTTACGTCCAAGCAGTAACAACTCGGAAGATCGTTAGCATCCCCATTAAAGAAGCGGACAATATCTTCCCCGTCCACCATGACCCTTCATTCAATTCACCACCTTTATCTAAAAAGTCTTGTCGGGAGTGCGTGGAGGACAGACCTCTCCCCCAGGCCAGCGAACGTGCCTATCCTCGGCACCAGCAAGGCGTTGCCATCAACTACGACCTCGAAACCTAAGCGTCGGCAATTGTCCAGAGCGGAACGTAAAAAGCGACAACGTGAACGAGCGATCGTCAAACAAAGTGAACTATCTTCCGATCACCCAAGTACTTCGAATGATCCCCCCGTAACGATCGATTTAACCGTAGGGATCCCAGGGCGAATCATCTCTGCCGTTGGTGTGAATTGGGAGGAGAATGCCTCCGAGTTTTTCGATCTGGATGAATTATTGGCGGATGCAGAATGGGAGAAGTGAGGTCGCAACACAATACAGCCGTGCGGAGCGTTAATTGGCAACTAAACTATCGTGACTCTTCTTCCTCTTAACCCGTTTTCCACTGATTTGTACTTGTCAGGTAATGCTTAACCGTATAGTGTATTATAATAACAGAATAAAGCAATTTTGGTTATCTCTTGTTGTTGTTTTGATTTAACTGGTCGTTGTAAAGGTTCAGAGTAGTAAATTTTTGAGTTCGAGAGGCAATAGTCAATTTTGTATCTAATTCTGGGTCAGGGTAGAGAGAGAATCTGATGGGGTGATCAGACGTAAGTCCTTCCATCGGCAGTCAGAAAGGGGAAGTCGAGGCCTCAGTAAGGAGTAGTCCTAAGGCAGGGGCTCACCTGCTTACTGGCGTCTCGCCGGCATAGTACATTTCCAACGTGAAGCAATTCACGGGTGCTATGTTGGAGGATAGGTTGTGCGGGGTCCTGCTCCGGGTTGACATTGGTATATGTAGCATAACGAAATGGACACGCATCCCCTAGACAAGGGCGTAGATTGGTTAGGGTCAACCGAGCACTACCCCAGCAGTTTGGTGTTTTTTACTTTTTATATGGAAAATGTGTTTTTCTTATTTTGGAACGAAATTTGTTAAATTTTGTAAAGTCAAGTTAGAATTTGAGTAGTTTTTGTTTAAAATTAAAAATTTTGAATTTTATTTTGGAGTTAGAATTAGTGATTTAATATTTTGTTAAAATAAGTAATAAATTTTGGTTTCTGGCCTTGTGTTTTTGTTGAATAATTTTGAGTAATTTATATAAATATAAATGATACTTTCGATGTAAGCAATTTAATATTTAACCCTTTGAGTCCCGGTCGCCCCAATTGTAGTATAGGTGTTTTATTTTTAAACTATTGAGAAATTCGATATATCATCGATGCCTTTTGAAAGTACTTATGAAAAGCTATGTATAGGGAAGTTTTGAAATTTTTATCACATGTTGAAAATTAGATATAAAATTTTAAAATCTTTATTCAGTTTTTAATTTTTTGTGAAGTTAGTTTTTTAAATGGCCTCGAATACAATGAATAATTTTCAAGAACTGTATACGTGCAATGAACTCCATCTTGTTTCATTAGAAGAATTTGACTTAGAGACCTTGGTTAAAGAGCCAAATGTCGAAAATTGAATCGATTCAGATTTTGAACAAATTCTCCATGAATTTACTTCAGTTTCTAGTATTGTTATTTCCTACAGTGAAAGACTGAAGTCATTTGACTATTTCACTCACTTTTTCGATGAACAAATGGAAAATATGATTGCTTCCGAAACAAATCGAGAGAAAAAATGAAGCAATGGAAAGATGTAAGTAATGAAGAATTATACACATTTTTTGCAATATTTCGCGCACCGGATTGACGGGTGGAAAGAAGATACGGGACTATTGACCAACAAATCAGATCAAAAACACCCCAGTCATCCCTACAATCATGCCATGAAACTGTTTTCAAGACAAACTTGGATACCTTAATTTAATAAATTGAAAATATTTTGTACATAAAAAGAAAATGCCCCTATCAGAATTCAGAATGGAAATCCTCGAAGATATCTTCATGAGGTATGGATCATTTAGCAGTGAGAAACAAGGATGGTCATCACTTTTACCACCACCACTTTCACTGATTGAACGCAATTTTCCCGATATTTTCAGCAATCAAGAATCTTCAGGCAGGAATCAACGTAAAGTTTGCCGTAGTTGTAAAAATAAATCAAGATTTTATTGTGATGACTGCAAAATTACTCTTTGTGTACCTGAATGATTCAGAAAATTTCATAAAATGCTTCACTATACTGTTAAGCATAATTGAAAAACCTATAATAATTTAACTACATCCTTTTTCTTCTCAATTTTTAATTATTTCTTTCAATAAAATTCTTCGGAAAAAATCCAGGACTCAGAGGGCTAAAAATTATAATTATCACTGAAAGTTTAGAAAATTTCAATGTTAGTTTTAAATTCGATGTTGTGGCCTCCTACGTGTGATGGCGCGGCAGCCGCTTGTCTCTTGTTGAATCTCATATATGTTGGAATCATGCTATTTATTTAGCAGTTCCAGATATTTTCTATGGAAATAGAAATATTTTACATTCCAAAAAGGAACAAGAACGGAATAGCAGTAGTAGTGATAATGACTTTTTTTAATAATAATTTTGAGAAGGAATTTGAGAATAAAAATATAATTTTTAGTATTGAGATCTCAGAATTAGGTTCTAATTATCAAGGTCTTCAAATTATAAAAATTGACGAATATATATAAATTTTTGTTGACATGATACCTCTTTTTGTCAATTACCAAATCTCTTTTTAGCTGTTACGATTATCACAAAAAGTTTTCTTCGCGTGTACTTAGAACTAAAATTGTTCAACGGTTCATTTTTTCATAAATACAGTTCGAATTATCGGAAATTTCGAATTAACAAAGTTTTACTATATTTAGAATATGTCTTATCGAAAACGTTATATATGGGAAATTTTATAAAATGCCAAACAGTGCTAACGGTATTAGTCGCAAGACAGTCGATATGCCTTCAGAAATAAGGCATAATAACATTCACACCACACAAAATTAAATACTCAACTAACTTGCATTAACAGCATTAGTACGTTTCGGAAGCATAATTAGATGCAGGGCGTTGACGCACATGTAAGTTGTAGGGTGAGCAAATTTTGGACATATTAGCGACCGATCCTGGGTTAATGAACTGCAGTCAGATATCGGTAAAAAATGTTATAACAAAAAAATAGACGAAATAATAATTTAATTTCATTAGCTATATATTTCCAAAATCCCAAAAACCTATGTTTTACACCAGCAATACAAGATGTAAAACATAATTTTATTCAGTTATTTACGTAAAAATGGAATAATTAATTATTTACAAGTTCATTATCAAAGACTTTTTTAAAAATTTTTATTCTGAAGAGGATTTACGGGATTTATTACTTATGCAAGAAGCTGGTTTCAGTGCAATCAATAATTTATTAAGAAAAACAAGGAACAAACTCAATATTATTGAAAGGGGAGATTTAAGAATAAAACTTAGTAATTTTAGGCCAAACATAAAAGAAATCGCACAAGAACGTCAAGCCCATCTATCACACTAATATTATAATTTTGTAAAATATTAATGTTTTTTTTCTTTATTAATTGCATATAATAAAAAAAATAAAAATGATTGATAGTTTTGTTATTCATTAATATGCAGCTATTTTTACGGTAATATTATTTGTTTTATTTATTATTATTATGGTTTCCATGGACTTTTCTTAATTTTTTTTAGAATTACTTACTTAAACCCTTTTTAACTTAAAATACTATTACACATATATAGATAGGGGGTATATGGAAGAAAAAGTTTGAGAACCCCTGACATAAACCAATGTGATTATATAATAAAAACAAGAAATGTTTAGTCGAATTTCAAAAAATAAATAATTATGATTTTGTATAGTTATAAATTACGTATCAATGATTAATTAAAACAAATTATCTAAGAAATTTATTATATTTTAGTACGAATATTAGTTGAGACTAAAAATCATAATTATGTACCGTATCTCATTGACTTTGACTTTTGATTTTTTTCATTTCTAGGGAATATGTAATATTTACCATAATCAGAAAACGTAAAACCATCAGTTAGAAAGTAGTATAATGCAGTCTAAATAAAAAATTGCAACTTTCGATAGCACTTAAACAAAAAACTAATTCATTTTAAACAAATTATTCTAACCTCAAATTTATACGGGAAATCAGAACCGGCTGTAAAATTTGATCCTATTACGCTAACAAGTTCCATAAAATTAGAGCTTTCCCAAGGTATTTGAAAGTTTCTAGTTGGAAATTTTTGGAGGTAATATTCATTCATATTATATAATAAACAATTTATATGTTCAAGGTCATCGAATAACGATAATTGGGTTTTTAAATTTTTATCAGCTTTACTAAGAGTGTCACAAATATTCTAAAGTTAATTAAGCTTTAATTAAATATAAAAAGTAAAGTCATATAAATAATTACAAACTTTAATTTGATAATTAAAATTTAGTTTAAAAAAACATGTAATTCTTATTTATTATTGCTCAATTATAATACATGAATGGTACTGTATATTGTAGATACTTGTAACATCGACATTCGTTTTATATTTGAAGCTTTTATCAAGGCAATGAAATATAGTAAACTGCGTCCAAATTTCATTATTACAACTATTGTTTAACTGGTTGTATTGTTTATAATTTAATCTATTTCTTAGTTTGTTTCTTATTTTTCCTTACAGTAGATTTCTTACTATGTTTGGTTATCTTATTAACTTTTTTTGACACATTTGGAGTGATAGAGTTTTTAACAAATACTAATAATACTATGAATAGTTTAATTAATTGTTTTCAATTTTGATTTATGAATCGTAACATCATCCTCATTGAAAATATCAGTTCTAATATGTAAATTATCAGGACGTTATGTAAAATCAAGGAATAAATATCAATGGAGAACTTTTGTTACATTTTGCAGTGAATCTATTAAAAATTTTCTATTATTTGGATAAGCTTGTCTTGCAATAAAATCAATAAATGTTTGATCTCGTGGATTTTCGAAAATAATCAAATATTAAAAATTTTAATTACGTGTTCTATGACTTCCACCTTGATGAAAAAGGTTTTGTGTTATGAGAATTAATGTAACTCCACAAAGTCTACTGATTTTTTTAAATAAATTATTAAAATCCTTTTCTTTATTTGATTCCTGATACAAATCATCGATAATAATAACATCACCTTGGCGTAATCTAGATCAGAGGTTCTTAAACTATAATGCTTCATATTGACATAACCATAAATACCCCTCCATTATAGTGCTTCACATTGACATAAAATTCATTTGCCCTCTGCAGCACATCCTAAATTCTGGGCGGCTTCAAATTTACATTAGAGGAGGCGAGGGTGTTGATGTAGAGAGCTACTATTGACCTACTCCCACAACCTTTAATTAAATTGTTATTTATCAAATTGTTATTATATATATTTTTTAATTTAAATAATTAATCGCCTTAATTAATTAACTTAATTACATTCTTATAGTTCGAATAGACTTAATAGTATTTTCTTTAAATTTCGGTTTTTCAAATATATTTAAGTCCTAGCTATCAATGCACCAATTAACACGAAAATAACCATAAATTACTCTGTATTCTTCTTGAATGCCGGGAGAATTGATGGCAAAATTTTGATCAAATTCAATAACACCATGACAAGAGTAATTCCAATATTCACATCTACTATAATCAAGTCTCCTTATTCCAAATAATAATATAACTTGTAAATTTTCATCAACATGTTCTTTAGCAAAGTAATTGCTTTTTAAATATTCCATTCGGCTGTATGAAAATCTTGATACAAAGAGTGAGGGAAATTCTTCAGTAACTTTTATTTTTATGACACAATAAACACCTCCAATCGTTAATAGACCGAAAATAACGAGAATAATATATTTAACGAATTTATACTTTAGGAAATTATAATAGTCAACTTTGAAAAGTTTTGTGACAAAAATGAATATCTTATCGGGTTTCAATACATTATGGAATTTGTTATGATAAATAACAATGACAGATGGAAGATAAAGCAACAGAGAAATATAGTTAATAACTACCAGCAACGCTACGAACACGCCAAATGAAAAGATTGTTAACAACTTTGTCCAAGAAAGAGTTATAAAAGCTAATGCTGTAGTAATACTCGTTATAAACATGGACCACCCAACACCTATATAAGTCCTATATAATCTGTGCGTTAATGATACGAAGTCAATTTCTTCAAAAGATTTCCAACGGTCATAAAATACATAGAGATTGTCACATCCTAATCCCAGTATGAGAAATATTGATAAAACATGAAAAATTCCAAAAAACTTAATACCTAAAACTATAGTGTGGATAAAATTAGAAATGCAAAATGTTGTAAATATACTAAAAATTTCAAAAAAAGTGATGAAAATGCTTTTAGTTTGAATATAGGTGAAAAAATATACATATACAAGACTGCCTAAAGTTAAATAGATATCTTTAAAAACTTGACCCAACAATAATTCTCCTAGCAAATATTTATAGTCTATATATATGTATAAACGCGAATAATATTCATTATATATATTATAATGCTCATTCATAAATTTATGCATAAAAGCAAATCCAATATAACTAATTTTCGTTTCAGATTTAATACATCGAGCAGCATATTTACCATTCTTTTTTCCAAAATCCTTACTAACGGAACTTTGAAATATTCTCTTGTAAATATTATTTGCTAGAATTTTATCAATAGTTTCATCTAAATTCGGAAACGTTGAGTCATTTCCATTATTTTGAAGTAAAATATCAACTACAGTAAAATATCGGTAACAGGGTCCAATGCATGATTTTGTTTCATCAAAAAGATTCAAATATTTGCTATAGATCTCATTAATTGTTCGTAAATTATCAGGAGTAAGAATATTGCCATCCACAGAATCGTAATAGAATCGAAAATCTTGCATTTCCATTCTGAACCCGTAAGCTTTTTCAATGGAATAATCAAACCCATACTCAAATGATAAAAAACCAATTGACTCCCAAGTTTTATAACATTGAAATGGTTCATAATCAACATCATACATGGGAATATCGTTAAATGCCAAATAGAACACCTTTACTAAACCTGTGGCTGTAAAGACTATGGTAAGAAGAAGAAAAAAAACATGTATCGAAAATCCAACTCCTGAAATTGTTTTTAAAAAATTGAAAATTTGACAAAATCTATTATATTTAATAATAAATATATTTATATTGAAATTTTGACATGACATCAAATGTAAAATTATCAAAAATAATAATTAGGGTTAACAATTTACCGTCAAAATTACAATTACAGGTAAACGGGAAATAATTCTTTCTGCAAAATTAGCAAAACCCTTGAAAGATTATGAGCTCTGAAAAATGAATTAATTGAATGAACTGTTTGAAGTGATTAAGGTGAAAGGCAAATCGATGTTCAAAGAGGATGGGAACCTCTACAAACAGAAAATTAAGAGCAAGGGCCAGTTTGATTATTCCACTGGTAAACTGGCTAGTGCCAAGATCATTCACCCATCCGAGAGAAAGAATACAATGGAAGCGACTGTGCTCACATTTACCAGCTCAGCGTCACCTGATTGTCCCGAAAGTACCACGGACTCATCCGACAACAGCAAAGACAGTCCTTGGGATGATGAAAATGCAGCATAAACGAGCTCAAGGAAGCCTCAACCAACTGGTATTGCAAGACACATTGTTACAAGCGGACCAACAATGATGTTCCGCCAGCTTCCTGGTGAGGGCATTAATCCATAAGGCTATCTACACAAGACCTGCTCATGTAAAGAAGCACTTGGTGAGCACGATTCATCTGGAGAAGTAAAGTATTAGAAGCTGCTAGAACATCTTCTAAATTAATTTTTAAATCCGGTTCAAAAGATAACGTCATAATTCCAAGTATTTATTTAATGAAATATTGTATAATTTTCAAACAAATTTTCAGCGTTGAATAAAATATTTTCAAAATCATTTATTAAAATTTCGATATTTATAATATATTTATTTAAAAAATTTTTACTAATAAAACTTCTTTTAAAAAGCTTATTTAATTTTTCAATTTAAAAATTTTAAAATTATTTTAAAAGTTATTTTAATAGTTCATTATTTATCATTTAAAATTATCTTAACCTCTTAAGTGGTTTATTTCGTCAAACGAAATGCGCTCCTCAGCGGCGAGATTTGTTATCCGCTAGCGTATATATACGTATTGTGCATTGTTACAAAAGAAAATATCTTATTGGATGATATTTATTAAGATAATATGTTAACAAAAGTAATATTTATGATTTATTTTTATTCGTCTTATGCGTTTTGTAATGCATATGTTGATGACGTATATATCCGTCATAGCCACTTAAGAGGTTAATAAATCATTGAAAAATTTAATTCTCATCTGAAAACATCTCACATAGAACATACAATTTGACAGCAAAAACATCGCGGGCTTTGATATCAGGCTGTTGTCCTCAAGAATGAAACAAAAGAAATTAAGTTCACTGCGCTTAAATTGAAAGATGGGAACGGTCATACAATCACAGGATGTGTTAGCGGATTCCAACCTGTGGAAATCAATTGCAATGATTGTTGCCGATGCGACAAGCGTGAATACCGGTAAGAAAACAGGCTTTGTTGCAAGGCTGCTCCAAATGTTTGAGAGTTCATCAGCTCAACATACACCAATAAGCTCCATATGTTGACTAAATCACCAAACATCAAGTACTTCTTTGTGTAGGATTAGATGAGCAACTATATTGATTTAAAAGCAGCCTTTAGCAACGTTAAAACTAAGATTTAGGAAACATCCCCCTGGAGAGACAACATGAAGTTTCTCTACCACTTACATTAAACCACAACATTAACACATTAATTTGTTTATCAAACTTTCAAAATCAATTTTAAACGAACTAATTAAGAAAACCTATATATATGAATAGAATTAGCTTTCACAATTTGATAATTATATAAATAATAGAAGAATTTAAATCGACATCCGAATATTGCAAAATTTAAATGGCGAATAAATATAATTTACAATAACTAAAAATATATTCAGAAAATTAGAATATAGATCAGTGTCAAATATATTAGTACATTCAATAATAATGAAAATAAATCTAACCAAATACAATGTAAGGATAATCTGTATTTAATTTACACCATTTAAATAACAAAGGAAAATTAACCTCTTCTGATGAAAGATTATCTTTTTCAATAATCTCTTCTTTCTAATAGCAAAATTAGACTATTTTTTCTCAGATGAAATTTTATTAAACTAACTTCAATTGACATAATATGATTAAAAATAATTTATGACATCTTCATTTTTAAATAATTTAAATTGAAATTTATTAGATTTCGAAATATTTGAAATAAATAAAAACAAGTTTACAATTGAAATATTTTATAATTTTTCACAGAATGAAATCTTATTTTGACTATTATGTCGTTAAATCTAACTAAATTATTGAAAGAAATTATTAAATAAAAAAATCACTCAACAAAAAAGTGAGATTTGGTTGAACTTTATTGCTTAATAAACCTATTTTACTTAAAGTCCCAGAAATTAATTCATTTCTTGTCACCCACAGTAATAAAACATTAAACAATTTTTCGGCTTTAGCCCAAAAACACATGAATTGTTATTTATAACGCATTATAAGTATATTTATAATAATTAGATCAACCAACCTTTTGCATTTAATGATTTATTTTATATTATAGTAGTATTTTCGATATAAAAAGGTGTAAAATGTGGTGACCATCTTTTGTGTGAAAATAGTGTGCAAAGAGATACTTTTATATTTTTTATGTATATGGTAATGTCACCTATTCCTCACCAATCGAGTTACCTGAGTAAATTAAATATCAATTTAGAGTTGCAAATCAAGTCCAAAGGATAAATCATAAATAATTAATAAAATTATACTATGCTTATAGCTAATGGCTTATGCTTATAGCTAAAAACTATCTTTTAATTATATCTAATGAGATTGATGACAATGTATTTTATTTTATAACTTGGCTTTCGATTTGCTTACTTTATTCTTAAATCAGGTTCCTCATCGAGAAATCTATATTTATTTTGTTTTTATAACGATAGTAGTAAAGAAAATTTGGCCTTGTAGGAAGTTGGAAAAGGCAATATGAATTTCAAAACTCTTTCTGTTAACGCAAGATAAATATTTAATATTTCTAACCAGAATGACACTTTTGTATGTTTTGTATATTTAGTTTTCAAGAATCTATTGGAGGTTAATTCCAACAAGCGCTTTACTTCAATTTTTAATAAGCCTGGTATGCATGTTGAATGGGTATATTAGAAAGTCAAGCACGTTATTATCGATGATGTAAATACTTTTATTGGTAATTAAAAACTCAGAGAGTCTCTGAAGTGAAACTCACCTTCACAGAATCTTTCAACTTTTATAAAATTTCAACCTCTTAAAATCTCAACAGAGGCCAAGGTTGAAACACTGGCCTTAAAAATTAAATCACTTGGTGGTTTGGGTTGAATGTCAACTTTAGTCATAGCATACTAGGAAAACTGGTTCTTGGAATACCAACACTTTATTTTAAATAATCTATATTAATTTTGATTTTTAATTGTTGCCGACACCTAATTTATTTTTGTTTAAAATAATATAGTTCATTTAACTCATTTTACTACTACATTGATAATGCATGGTATTGCTGATTTTACAAATTTATTTAAACAATTTTGTGATTTTTCTTTTTAATGCAATATTTGCTTAAATAATTTTTATTAAAGCAATTTTGTAACCTTAAAAATTTAAAATTCCACTTAGTTTTTAAAATCTAAAATTTTAAACTTTATTCTGTTTCTTTAAATATTTGTTGGTAATGGTGAATTTTTAAATATATTAATTTTTTAATTATTTTTAGACATCTATGTGATGTTTTGTATAAAGAACATTTATAATTAAATTTATTTGAATTTATACCTAACTTGTAAACATTTCTAATTTTGAATATGCTTATTATTAATTTATGATTTATTTCTAATAATGTTATTTTACATTAATCAATTTTCAGCTTACTTTATATTTAGATAAAATATGCTAGGCATTTTAGGAAAATCTAAATTAAAAAAACTCCAACATATTCTTGTTTCAAGTGTTTCTAAAATGAATATCTTTGATACAAATGCTAAAGTGAAACAGAGAAATCGAGCGGCTTTATGGCCGGAATCAGAGAACTACGAATATTTGTTCGAAGAAGTGCAATTCTTATATAAATCTTCGAATTGTATTATTAGTTCTAGTAGATGGCTTATAGGATGGCCGATAGAATATTCGATATTAAAAGGTTATTGAATGAGATAGCCGAACGATTTTGTTAATTTATTTTCAAGATGTTTCAATGTGGCTGTCGATTTTGGTTGTGGCCGAGGATTTTTGGGCAAGCATTTAACCTCGGACTATGTGAAATATTTGATCCAATGCGACACTTGTGAAAACGATTTGGTTCGATTGATCGATGAAATTGTAAATGAGTTTCAAATTTTGATTATCATAGAGAGGATCTGACGAAGAGAATCTTGAAGTTGCCAATACCAAAATTCTACTGGCACCAGAAACGTTTCCGTTCAAGGAGAACACGCTCGATTTGGTGGTGTCGTCACTAAGGTGATATATAGCTCGGTTAAGTGATGGGGAGGTTAATTTTCAATTCCTATCGATCGTAACTAGCAACCAACTGGTGTTATGATCGTATCAGCTTACCTCTATAGGAAATTCAAAATCTATTTTTAGTAACAAAGAGAACTTTTTAATATATTCTTAGTAGCATTTAAAAGCGGAATTCCAAAAACCTATTTATAGTAACAGATTAAAGATTTTTGTGGATTACTTTTGGTTAGATTTAAAAAGGGAATTCCAAAATCTATTTTTAGTAACATTTGAAAAATGAATTTAATATATTTTTAATTATGCTTAAAAGAGGAATTCCAATATCTATTTTTAGTAACATTTGGAAAGTGAATTTAATATATATTTAATAATGTTTAGAAGAAGAATTCCAAAATCTATTTTTAGTAACATTTGAAAATCTAATTTAGTATTTTATAAAAATATTTTAAGAGAAAATTCAAAATCTATTTTTAGTAACATAAAGAGAACTTTTTAATACAGTCATACCCCGGATAACGTTGCCCCGAATAAAGTTGTTTCGCTGTAACGTCGGTCCACCATTATAGTCATACCCCACTGTAACGTTGCGTGGCTTCGCTGTAACGTTTTTTTTTNGTTCTATTATATTGGTTAGGATTTGAATTTTCTTTTACCATTAAAAATTTAAATGAGTCTCAAACTTTATTATTTTAATCACCTCTCGACTTTCACTTTTTTATTTTTTCCTTTTAACACGTTTCGTCGGCGCGTACCACCGGTGGAACGTATTTGATTGTGTTATTAGGCGTATTATTAGAAAATTTTATGTAATATTTATCAAAAACATTTATTTTTAATTAAAATTATGATTAATAATGTATTATAAACATAACTTTTGTTCAATAACATAAACTGTGCAGTCAGATGATGCGCATCATGAAAATCGGCGTCGGCATGAACCTGTTAAACAAAGTTTTAAATCAACATTGGAGTAGATGCACACTAGTTAGATTGACTCGGTTTGAATTCTTTATGATTTCTGACTTGTTTTTATGTTTTCTACTTTTGAATATCAGCCAAGCTGACTATTATCGTTTAAAATTTAAGTAGTTGACATCATGATTGTCAATCCAATTAAACATTGATTAAGTACTAATTTATTTAAGCATTGAATTAATTTAAGGTGCGTGACCATTCCCTAATATTCATAATATAAACTTATCAAATAAATAACAGTATTTTGAAGGAAAAGGTTTTATAATTGGGTTAGGGAAAAGTAGTATTTAATAGTTTATAATTAATAAATATAAATTTGGAAGTGCAGATAAACAAAAATAAGTATTGTACTTCACCTTATATTGTATCATAAACATAGTTTATGTACACAACTAAATCTGTCATTGAAATTCATACCAACACTTGTGTTTGTACAAATTATTGCAGTTATACAACAATGTAAGATCAGCTTGAAAAAAATATTTAAAATGGATAAAATCTTAAGAAATATAATACATACCAACTAAAGTCATAAATCATTAACCTTACCAACATAAGAACCCATATTTTCCCTTTTAATTACAAAATTTAGACATTTAAAATTAACTAAATTAGTTTAACCAAATACCTAGTTAGATTAGAATAAAAAAATAAACATTAAAAATATAGGTTTATAATACATTACGAATGCAGTTCACATGCAACTCATATGCATGATTAACAAAGACTGCATAGTATCAATACTTTATCAGTAATCTTTGTTCTGTGATAATTTTCTGTATTGGAGACCAATAGTCAATAATCAACATGACAACAGAAAACCTTTAACTAAGTACTACGTTGTTAAAGGTTCTGATTGTGAAACCAAATAGAATAGTTTCCTAACTTTTTCCTTAAATTTATATTTTAAATGTTAAAGAATTAAGTGCCAGAACTTTGTGTTAAATGGAAAAAATATTAATCTGTATTCGAAATCTAAATGAAACTAAATACAATTCTGATGGAAAAATCCGAAATACTTTTACATTGTTATTTTTACACAATAAATCGAGAAATATTTAACCAAAATCTACATCCTTTAACAAATATAATAAAAATATTTTTTATTAAATTTCATTTTATAATTTTTCATCTAACTTCCGCTTAGATGAATTTTCTATAAAAATTAGCTAAAATAAAATCAACTTTTATCTTTCAGTTCTTTTTCAATTACGTTCAAAAATATTTCTCCAAATGAAAATTTTGCGATAATTCTTTGTTTGAAATGATTTTAAAAGAAAATATATTTATGTCTATTCCTTTGAAGTTTTTCGTATGTTTCTATAATTATTTTTCTCCAATTTTTGCATTCTTGGAAAAATTATTATTTAATTTTGATCATCATAAATTAAAAACAAATTTAAAGCAAATTTCTGAATTATGTTTACGTTTTCAAATTAAAAATTATTAATTATTAAATAATTATTAAATTATTAATTACACGATAATATATATGTAATAATAATACTAAAAATAATAATAATAATAATAATAATAATAATAATAATAATAATAATAATAATAATAATAATAATAATAATAATAATAATAATAATTATATTATTATTATTATTATTATTATTATTATTATTATTATTATTATTATTATTATTATTATTATTATTATTATTATTATTATTATTATTATTATTATTATTATTATTATTATTATTATTATTATTATTATTATTATTATTATTATTATTATTAAATACACACTATATCTATCTAAAGAAAGCAGAATTGCAACATGGCATACTAGAATGACATTTATGTATTTTAATAGAGATTGTATACACTATGTAGTTAATGTATACTTTGTTTAAGTTTATACTTTAACTGCTAACTAATATATAGACAATATATACATATATATATATATATATATATATATATATATATATATACATTGTCTATATATTAGTTAGCAGTTAAAGTATATATATATATATATATATATATATATATATATATATATATATATATATATATATATATATATATATATATATATATATATATATATATATATATATATATATATATATATATATATATATATATATATATATATATATATATATATATATATATATATATATATGTATATAGACATTTTTTATTTTAATCATAGCGAGTCTAGGAGGTTAACAATCGCATGAAGAGTAATTTGGTAATAATAACTTAATTGTTTTATCAATATATTAAATATTACAATAATACGATCTAGGAAATATGATATAATTTAAAGTAAATTATTAAAAGCAAATAATAATAGGAAAATATGAATTAGCCTTCATTAATTTAAACAAATTTAACGAAATTCTGTCACCAGAAAATAAATTATTTACAACTTATTTCTATGGTTACCATACATTTATTATAGCTTTCTTGATGCATTGAAACATTTTAACTGCAGTGATTTTTATAGAAAATTAATAAAAGAAAAATATTGTTTTCCTTCATTAATTATATCAACAAAATACTATTAAAATTCTGCTTGAATGTGTTTTAATAATGTCGATTTTGTGTTTTCATAAATTATTGAGGTATATAATAATGCCCAAATACCGTATTTTCCTGCATATAGCCCGCGGGTTTTTAAGTTTTGTGTAAAAATTAACCAATATAGTAAAATAACCAATACGTGTCAAAAAGGTTTCATATAACCCGCAAATATATATTTACCGCACCCTCCGTGTGGTGTATGTAAAATTCGGTATAACCCGCGGGTTATATGCGGGAAAATATGATAATTATAATAAGTGTTATTTTAAATTAAATAATTTCAATATTTCAATATTAATTAAAATCAAATAATTATAATGTAAAAATAAAAAAGTAAAATTATATTATTGGTAAAAGTTCTCACCCTCATTGTATAAGTGAAATTGTATAAGTAAATTGAAAAAAAATGCAACACGCTTAAGAAATTAAAATATATTTAATTTAATTTAGATACCAAAGAAAACTGAAATCCGATATGAAAACATAAATTTATTCAATTTTTAATGAGAAATTTGTGAATGATGAATATCATTTTTGGAATCTGGGCCCAATATTTTATAAATTTACTCACATTTCGTCATCAATGTCGGTTGAGACTTCTGAATTAAAACTATTTTATCATCGGATTACTTTTCTTCGAAAATTCGGCTGGTCAGGTAAAATATCAGTTAATGGTGTTTGTTATCGCAATAAGATAATCCAGCTATTTGTATCTACATTGCAAGATATGGACGTGGACGACATATATGTTTCAACATGATGATGATATTTTATTATGTAAATATTTATGTTATCATACCGTACAAACGAATTACAATAACATACTTAATGACAAATAATATGTACAAATTACAAAAAGCAGAGATTAAAACTGTAGGGAAACGTACTCTCTTTCCATAAATACTGTTAACCTATCACAATTGCTGCCTTTTAAAATTAAATAGTTCAGTCCACATAAGAAAGGTTTCACGAATCGCAAAACATATGCTGATACTTTAAAGGGCTCCGTTAGCCAAAAATGTTTAAAAACAATCATAAGAATAACTTACGAAAAAGGGAGGTGATGACTCAGTTAAAAGTTTACTTTGGAGAATTTTTGGGAGTAAAAAGATTTATAGCAAGTTCAATAACAAAAAGAATTGACAAAAAGGGTAATCTGGTATATGAAAATGTAGCAACTCACTCCGACCGGTAAAATGCCTAATTAACTCACAAAAGCAATTTATATAATAAAAAAACATTCAAAAATTGAAAAACAATAAAAATATTTAGAAAACTCAAATGCTTAGATTATATTATGTTAACAAGGGTAGATTATCATAAATAACAATTACTGTTTAAAACTATAAGAGGTGATTGTATATAATTATATGTTTATTTATTTAATCAATAAACCCCTAAACAAATACAGAATAGGTGAACCGTGACTGCCAAAGTAGAGATCCCATAGCAATCACAAGAAACCAGGAGCTGTCAACAGCCACATTGGGCACTTTATTGACTGAATAATTCATCCTCACGAATTGGGAAAATCATATTACCGACAATTAAATCAGTCAATTGTCAGAAATGACGCAAATAATGCTACTCTGAATGGGAGGAATGTGTAATTTTAAATTATTTATGCTTAATTGAGTGTGGAATTCAATTTTGGAAATATTCTACTAGGAATGAGAGTTATATGAGAGTTATAATAACTACCGGTAGATTGCTGCGATGGATTCCAAGCATTAGGGATTCACGGTAAGGGTATTCAAATATTGTGAATTTCTTCCCATTCTATTAGAATTTTATATTTTATTGATTTTTTCTATAACTTTATTTCAATGAAAATCGATTTTATATACCAAATATTTATAATAACAAATATTTATTTTCTTCTTTTCTTCTAATATTTTTTATTAAAATATTTCTTTTTTATGTTGTTTGTTTAATAATTTAATTTCAAAAATTAATTTGTTAGATAATTCAACAAAATTGGCAATGTAAATTATTCTAAACTGTTTGATATTTGTTACTTATTTTTGTAAATAGTATATTATAATTAATTATATATCATTGATTATTATTGTTCATGATTGTAATGATAAAACTGCCCTCGCTTCGAAAAGATTCCCCTTGTTTAATTGTTTTGTCATCGCGTTCTCGTCCATCGCCAAAATTCCTCTTTTAACCTTTTTTTAATCGATTAGTTTTATTTAAAACAAATTTAAGACAAAAACTAAGTTTTCCATGGAAATTTTACAAAGATTATTCTTTAATAAATTCCCTCGCCAGTCATTTTGAAAGGTTGGCAACCCCGATATACAGGGTGTTCGGGCTTTGTCCTATATGCCAAATCTAAATATATATATTTTTTTATTTACTAGAAAATGAGTTTAAACAATGTAGCCGTATCATTGGTATAACTTATCAAAAAAGAAATATGTTTTAAAAAAAAAAAAGAAAAAAGAAAACATGTTTTATTAAATAAAGTACATTCTTCTTTAATGGATCATATCAACCAATCAGGATACTGAAGATGATGCTTAAACTTCTAAGGATTTTGTCATTTACATTGGCTATCTCATCTGATTTAAACAAATATATTGAATTTTATTATTATTATTATTATTATTATTATTATTATTATTATTATTATTATTATTATTATTATTATTATTATTATTATTATTATTATTATTATTATTATTATTATTATTATTATTATTATTATTATTATTATTATTATATTAAGTAATAGAAACTAATTAAAATCTGATATTATATTTTCATTATATTTAATTGGCTTTCGACACGAATAAATTGCTAAATTAATTATTAAAAAGACGAAGATTAATTTTTAGATGGATTAAAGCCTTTCAAATACATATTATCAAATAACCGTAATTTAAAAATAATAAAAAAATAAAGATTAAAAACTATATAATAATAGTTTATTAATTTTAACATGCCAGTAAAATCTTTTATCTTCTTCATCACCATATGTTAGTTATTTCAAAACTAAAATACTAATTTTATAAATATTATTAATAATTAATATTAATTTAGACAATCAATGACATCCTTTAACTTGTTCACCTTTGATCTTTTTTTAATTTCTTTCATTTCTTTTTCAGCTAATATACAAATATATGAATTGATATTCTAATGAAAAATGAATATAAAATATTTTTTAATATTATTAAAAATATTTTGTTTAAAATAGTAACTTAAATTTTTTTATTATCGATTTTTTGTGTTTTTTCTTCAGAGAAAATTAAAATTGAAATTTAATTATCATAATGATTTCATCGGAAACAAATTTGCAATTTCACAGTTTCACAGTTGGGTCAGAGGATATCTTAATATTAATTCATACAAATCCTGTGTGATCTGAAATAAAATAAATATGTCAAATTAGTGAAAGTATCGATTATTATACATTCAAACAAATCACATTAAATAGATAAAAATTGCACACTGAGACGTTTTTAATGACATAATTAAGATTTTTTAACCATCGTTTTTGAAAAATTAATGTTTAATGATGATAATAAAAATAAAATGAATTCAGTTTGTTTGAATCACCGGTGATGAAACTTGTGAAATTTACATTTTGTTACATTGAATCTCAAGAATTTCGGTTTTGAAATAATTATATAAATAACATAAATAATAATTACACAAACAATATAAACATAATTTTTCACGAAATAAGAAAAATATTGGAACACAAAATACAAGATTTTATTAGGAAATTTATTCAACACAAATCTTAATTAATTGCATTCAATAAGAGGCAACCAAAATTTGGATACTCTTATATTATTCACTCCAGTTTAAAAGTATATATAAACAGAAAAACGTATACACTGCTTAATGCATTTACATAAACTAATTAATGAAATAATATCACTGGTAGCCTATCAGAACCGCGGGACAACTACAAAATACACCAAACACAACTGAGATACGTTCTCTATAGTGGTGGTTGGCGTGTAAAGCAATTCACTCACCAATTTATTAACCAACCATCTTTAAAATTTATCAATTTGTATCAATTTTTCAATTTATCATTTACTGCTCAACATGAATGTATTTTGGAAATTTATTTTAGCCATTTTACAAATGGCTTTCAAGTAATTTTTTTTATTTAAAGTAAATTTTAAGATTTGAATTTTGATCCATATAGATATGAGATCATTATTCAAGTTCTTTAATTTTTAATTAATTTTCAGGGTTTTTTAGGAATTTTATGACATTTATTTTTAAGTATTTTGGAATTATTTCGAAAAAATGTGAGTCCCATATATTTTTAATTATAATTAATTAAATAAATAAATAAATCACTAAAAATATGTATTTTTTTAAAACATTTTGTGAAAAATCGCTGATTAAAATAATTTTTTTAATTTTTGTAATTTTTTTTCTGAGCTCAATATGAGGGGCTTCTTTCAGGAAATCAAATCTGGATTGAAAAGATATTGAACCAAATTCATCTGCTCTTGATATTTTCATTAAAAATATAATTTTAAAAATTCTCAACGATCTTTTTTTTTCTAAAAATTGTCTAAAATAAAGTTATTAGAGAAACGTATCACATCGTTACATTTCTACGAATCAAAAGTTTGTATGTGTTTTTTAGTATGTGTTGCATTTGTGTGCAGTTTTTAATTTTTCTTTCACTTTTCAGATTTTTATAGTATAAGATGTATCCTTCTGAGCTATAGATTAGAACATCAACGTGAAATCAAAGTAAGTATGTATGTTTCTATAATGTAAGATTATTGATTTTTTTGTTATATTAATGTGGTGTTTGGTGTACATCCATCTCAGTCAATTCTTATCAAAATATGAAATGAGCACACAATTTTGAATTAAATATGCGTTGGTAGGTTTTCTTTACAATTATAAAAGGTTTCAGGTGATTGAAATGAAGAAATTGTCAGGTTATGGTTGATTCAATTTGGAAATGCTATATCATACACTTTAGACACATTGAGTGAAACGTAAGGATAAATACGTAAATTCTCTCTCTTCTGTTTCCTGCATCAGTACTATGTTGAAATACGAAGAAGTGTTATATATAGAAGTGAATAATTCCAAACATTAATCTCAAATATATTTTCACTATTTATTTTTCTCATATTTCCTGGCAGCTGTCGGATATGATTTTTCATAACGATGATGTTACATAATTTTTTTATTTTCTGATATTTTTTATTCTTTTATTTTTATATAATCATACTCGCTTTTGATGATTTATGAAAGGTGACATCATTTATTAATGTTTTTACAGGTATATATCATTTAAAAGTTGTATTATTTATAGAAATATATAACTAATTCTGCATAATTTCTATTCATTTGTTAATTACTTTGTACGAATAGCAAATGAGATATACAATTACTAAATTAAAACTGCAATAAGCAATAAATGTGAACGGTGCTCGATGTATGCACACACAAACTCATATATTCATACACACACCTGTGGCCTCCAATAAGAAGCATACGAATAATTAAATTCAATCATAAATTAATTACACTAGAATATTCAACTTTAATATTCAACTCTTTCATTTACTTTATTTACAATTACCTTAACTAAATATGTTACGCGAAAATGATCTGTTTGGTTATTGGGTTGGTGATAACTTTAAATGTTACTCTGACTCCAAACGTGTCTTTATACGATCCACAAATAACACTTGACAACAGAAATCTTTATTGATAATCACAAATAAACTATCACTTTACATTGATAATCGATTCAACACTCTGCTTGGTGACTATATAATGCTTATTACAACACTTAGTGAGGAATAGCACTTGCGTATACCACCTGGTTAAAAGATCACGGATTACTGATTGGTTTATCAACTGGGACTTTGAGCTGATTGTTTTCTTTGACCTTCTTCTTCACAAATTTATTCAAGTACTCAAGTAACTTATTTTCGTTTTATTTTTCAACTAATTCTTTTATTCAACTCTTCTCCAATATTTTTTCTCCACAACCGTTTTCTTTACAATTATTTTTCACAAATCGTTTCTCCAACAACGTTTCGTCCAACGTTGTCTAATTTTACCCAATAATTTTATCTCGCAAATTGTCTCTCAAATTGTTTCTTAAATTTGCGTCACTTTTTGTCTCGCTTTTGTCTAATTTTTGGCTCTCCATTTGTTTCCGATAGTTTCTCTTTATATAGCTTACTTATATTTTGGCACTCAGGATAATCAAGTGTTTTTCCCTTTTCTTTCTCCTGCCTTCGACGACTATTTCATTTTTATCTCTGACGGCTGTCAAGATAGTTTCCTTTTTTATTCAACCGCCTTCTCCTTCTCCCGGCAATTACGTTATCACTTGCAAGCTGTCGAGATAAGAATATTGTTGTTTTCCTTTTTTCCCGATTTCAAAATTCCTTTTCCTTTTTGTACTAAATAATTAGTACTGACCTTGGTTTTTATTTTCTTGTTTAATTTTATTTGTTTCCTTCCTCTTTCTCATTTCGCATTTCTTTTTACTTCCATTTTCTTTTCTGAGTTCCCATAGATCAACCCGTTTGTCATGACGATCTTCCCCCAGGTAATTTTATTTATTTATTTATAAATTGTTATTATTAGTAATATTATTAGTAATATTTTATTTATTAATATTTTTATTATATTTATTATTATTATTAGAAATTATACGAGTCATGTAACATGAGTATTAATTCTACAAAAATGTTTATAAAAATATAAATAAATACAATAAATTTATGATCTATTTGACATGAATATTTAGTAAATAAATTCCAAATGACTGGTAATAAGCGGATAGACGTCAGATTACAAATTTATAGAATAGTTGAGGGGGTCCGGGGGGAATAAAAGGATGATGTGCATTACCCCTCTAAAATCAATTAGCATGAAGAAGAATTGATATGAAGATAAAGCCAATTAATTTTCAAGAAAACAATAACCAATAATATCATAAATAAATTAATTGAATTTCTGGGAATATTTCCAATGTTAATTATGAAATCATTTATTTTTTATTTATTTAATTATATATCAGAGGATTTCTGTCCAAATTTTACTTATATATATATATATATATATATATATATATATATATATATATATATATATATATATATATATATATATATATATATATATATATATATATATATATATATATATATATATATATATATATATATATATATATATATATAGAAACCAGATTTGGCACGCAAATTCTATATTGAATTATTTTTGCATTTAATTTTTTTTAATGGGAAATTTTAATAAAATATTTTTTATTTTTTTGAAAATTTAGAAATTGAGAAATGATTTTTCCCATAAATGTTATTACTTCTTTTTCGGCCAAATTAACTATAAATTATGGGTGACCGGTATAGATTATGGATACCTATATAAATATTGGGCACCGATATAAATTATGGGCTGCCGATATAAATTATGGGCGGCTGGTATAAATTATGGGCGGCCGGTATAGATTATGGGCGGCCGGTATAGATTATGGGTACCTATATAAATATTGGGCACCGATATAAATTATGGGTGGCTGTATTAATTATGGCCAACCAGTATATTTATTAAATTAAATTACATTTTAAATCTTTCAGAAATATGGAATCAAAAATTTTAAAAAATTTTAAAAATTTTAAATCAAAAATCTTAAGTTATAAGTATATTTATTAAATTAAAAATTACTCAGTCACTCTGTTAAGATCTACAAAACTTCTCTCCTTACATAATTGTCACGACAATAGCATAGTATAAATATATAATTGTACTATAATAAATTAAAAACTAATTGTAAGATATTTTTAAATATATAAATATTTGGATGTCTGTGATATGTTAAGATTGAATGATGATATTGCTGAGGATCTTGTTTAGATTTAATTAGTTTCTCCACATATATTATTTGTAAATTATTTTTGTTTTAATAATATATTTTGTCCTTGATTTTAATTCAATATTAATGAGTTAATACAAAAAGAAACATAATATCTATTAATTTTCCATTCTTATTAACCAATTACATTCAAAATATATAAGATTTATTTAGTAAAACATAATTCTTTATTTTGAAACAAATTAATTATAAGTTCAATTGATACATACAATTAATAATAATTATTATAATAAAAATAATGATGTTGATAATAATAATAATAATAATAATAATAATAATAATAATAATAATAATAATAATAATAATAATAATAATAATAATAATAATAATAATAATAATAATAATAATAATAATAATAATAATAATAATAATAATAATAATAATAATAATAATAATAATAATAATAATAATAATAATAATAATAATAAGATAATGCCAATCAAACATTCTTTTCACGATAAATTTCGACAGTTTTCCTGTCATCATCAGGTGGATATAATGACTATGTAAATAATGGATTTTAATAAAATTTATTAATTTTATAAAAACTTTTTTATTTAATAAAAATATTTAATTATTTTTAAAATTTATAATTAAATTAATATATTATTTTTAAAAATTTTAAACATTCAAAATTTAATTTAATAATTTAAAAAATTTTATTAATTATTGAATTTAACACAACAATCAATACATACAGTATATAAGAAAAAAAATTATTTAAAAACATTTAAAATACAAGTATTCACTGCATTCTGCATATTAATTTTTAGGATTCAATGACTTTATCAACAACGCCTCACAAATCACGCGTTCCCAATAATTATCAAAATTTTTTAATAAAATTTTAAAATCAGACATACCTATTTTAATCTTACAGCCCTTATTGTGCTCACCAATATGGGACAATGTTCTCGAGCTTGAATACAGAGATGACGGGAAGTCTCTCCAATGTATGTGGCATTACACCCATTACATGTAAACTGATAAACGAGATCGGAACACAATTCGACCGCAGTTTTTGACTTATTAATAAACATATTGCGTACTTTCCATGAAGTTGACATTATCCTATAGTTTAAATTTCCTAACTGCTTTCTTATCTTCGTTTTACAATCCTTAAAACCTTCTGAGTACGGCAATACTAACACAAATTTAGGCTCATCATCCTTGCTCACACTATTTAATTTATTTGACTCATCAGACTCACACACCTCAACAAAATCACACCCAGATTTTAACTTATCAGACTCACACACCTCAACAATATCACACCCAGAATTTCTCAAACATGGATCTTTAGGATTTTTAATAAATTTGTCAACAGTCTCTTTTACCATAATTAATAAAAAGGATTTTGAATAACCGTTCTTCATTAACATTTCAACCAATTTGTCAACACCTTTTACTGAATTTTCAAAAGTAGAAGACAAAAACCATGGACGATAAATCAACCCCTTCACCATATTTCTTTTATATTTGAATTCACTTGAACCCACTGTTTATAAACGGTATGTGGATGATATTTTTCTTATATTTGAAAATCAGAGGCATGTTGATCCGTTTTTGCATTATATGAATAATCTACATAAAAACATTGTATTCACATGTGAAACGGAGAAAAAATCATCACTTGCTTTCTTGGATCTGTTAATACAACGCAAAGAGAAACACTACGAGACAGAGATTTATAGAAAACCAACTGATACTGGTCTCTATACTTCATCCGAAAGTTTTTGTGAATTCAAGTATGAAAGAAATATGGTGAAGGGTTTGATTTATCGTTCATGGTTTTTGTCTTATACTTTTGAAAATTCAGTAAAAAGTGTTGAAAAATTGGTTGAAATGTTAATGAAGAACGGTTATTCAAAATCCTTTTTATTAATTATGGTAAAAGAGACTGTTGACATATTTATTAAAAATCCTAAGGCCCCATATTTGAGAAATGCAGAGTTACTCATTTAATATATATCATTTACAATATATTTCTATCAATAAACCATAATTTTTTATTTTAAATAATTATAGTCGATCACTACAATAATAATAATAACAATAAATATATAATCTACTACTTAAATATATAATCTACTTCTACATTGTTTATTCAATGGAATATTTAAACATAACACATTTCATTTACACCAATATGATATTTAACAAGTTTTTTTTCTCTATCCCTTTTCCTCTCCAATTGCATCTTTTCCCAAGTTTTGATGTTTCAAAAAATATAAAAATTTAAAGTAAATTTAAATAATTTTAAAAATAAAATTCAATCAAATTACATTTTTTTGGAATTTATTTTGCTTTCTAACATGAAAACTATATTATATAATAATAATATTAATAATAATAATAATAATAATAATAATAATAATAATAATAATAATAATAATAATAATAATAATAATAATAATAATAATAATAATAATAATAATAATAATAATAATAATAATTAAAGTAATCAAAGCCAATCTGCTTGATTGAAGAATTAAAGAATGAAATTCATTTCCTGGACAGACTTGGTGTTTTCTAGAGAATGTTTATATTCAGGCATTTCACAGCATTTATAAAGTAAGAACAAATTAGTAAATTGTTGATGAAATCTCCATTTGTATTTGCGACAGTTTGTGGCTCACATCAGTAGAATTCATCCACAACTCTAAAGGAAAGCTATTCATAGAAATGAGTAAACTTCGACATAATTTATTATTTATAATTAAAACAGGAGAAATGAATTATTTATTTTACATTGTATGTTGCAAATTAATATTTTTCTTTTTTTTCTATGTTTCAGTGTTTTTTGTTGAATATTTGCAACGGCAGCGCAACGAGGAAATGTCAATGAAAGCAGCACTCATCAATTATCATTTACATATTTTAATACATTATTTCCAAATCGAATCTGCTAGATCCGTTTGCATTGAATAAATACATCTAATACAGTGGTTCTCAACCCGTGTTCCGCGGAAAAAATGACATTTAAGATACATATCATCAAAAACCTCAATTAATTTTTTTATAAGATGAATCAATAAGAAAGCCTCTTACACAGATATATAAACATACAAATATAAAAGTGTTTTTATTGCTTGTTATTGTTGTGCGTGGTATTTTCTTTGCTTATAAGAAGGCATTGTTTACGTTTACGACAGATTTATAGTAAATTGTGATCTTCTGTACTCATTGTGGTCAAGTATTTTTTGTCAGTGTTCCACGTAAAAAAAATCATGTGAATGGTGTTCCGCGCTTTTATATTAATTGAGAACCACTGATCTAATAGGATAAATTTGACATTGAACTTGCTTATTTAGAAACCTTAAATATAAATCAAATCACTTCTTTATTTGAATATCTTGTCTAAAGAATATATAAATTATATAAAGAACAATAAATTAGGGAGCATTTACTTGCCATAATTAAAAAAATTTAATAAGTCACCACTCAATTAAAACAAAATTATGTTCTTAAACAATCACTAATGCTTCCTTATGAAACAAAGGTAAGACTCGACTCAAGACCATGATAATAATGACCATGAAAATTTGTTATTTGATCTATCTGATCCTAAAATTGAATTCTGGTGACCAGTCTGTTTGGTAACATGTACTTAGGCACCTATCTAATTGGTCCCAGGCAATTCGGTAACAGTGTATTTGGTCCCTTAAATGATGTCATAAGTAATAAGAAAATATCACGTAATAAATTATTACAATTAAATCTGAAATAATGTCACAAATACATTTTCATTATTTGAAACCCACGCCGAAAATTAAATCTGTCTGTGCTAGGAACGTAAGCCTGAACAAAATTTTCCAAGAGACGAGCTACTGAAGTGTACTTTTTTATGTTGCTAGAGTTTCGGTTCTGTTCAAGTTGGATTCCACCAAGAAACCTGTATATGTTGATTTAATATATCAAAGATTAGGCTTTTTGCTATGTCTTGGTTGTCCATTGTATTTAAAACAGTTGAGTAGTTGTGTTCATTAATTATCTTAAAGAAATTTCAAATTGGTTTGTCTATTCCTCTTACCGAATTGCATGTTACCGAGATGCCCTGGAATCGTGAATCCTTCGTCCATATTTAACCTCTTATAGACTTCCACCAAAGAAACTGTCGATAAATTCCGCAATATTTTTTCTAAATAAGTTAAATCTTTTATTGATAAGTATTAGGTAATTAAAAATTATTTTTTGTTTTAATTAACTATTGTTATTGTTAATGTAATATGAAATAATAAATAACCCAGAAAAAATATTTCCATAGCTCACCACATGTCCTACACATTTATTTTAGAAATTTAATTATTTATTTTCACGCATTATTACTTATTTACATTTTATATTTTAATATAAATTCAAACAAAATTTTTATTATTTTTTTTATTTTTATGTGAAATTCTTTAATATTGATTTTTTAAAGAAAAAATATACTTTTTAATATTTTTAAGTTTTTTTTCTTTTAAAATCTTCTTTTTTGCTTCGTAATTTTATTCGGCTTTTTCAACATTTCATGTGGCAAATTTGTATTATTTAATGTCCTTATTAGATATAACTAACATTCCCACCTATTTCATTTTAATAATGTCTCCTTTTTGTTCGTTTCTTGTATTTGTCTTTGTGCTTACCACTGAACTGCAACATTTTGTTTGTTTATTCTTCACTCGATTAATTTCTGTTGTTATTTACTCTACTTGCGAAACATATGATACTATATCTTTATGACACATAATTTGTTTATATTTGAGATGAAACTAAATGTCATAGTGATGAGATCTGTGAAGGGTTCCCAACTCTCGGGTAGTGTCTATTAATTATATTTTTGAATATAAATATGATAATATATGAGATCATGTAGTACGTGACATATCTCAAAGGATTCTACTTGAATTTCTAAGGATTAAACCTTTTAGAAATAAAAATTGAATAATTAGTTTTCTTTAAAATCCTTGCTGATATTTATATATTTTGCTATTTATATGTGTTCTAAGTGATTTTTCTCCCCATATTTGGCAGCGAATGCAATTCAGATTTCAGATCGTTTCAAAAGTCATTATTCAGTATATTAAAACCTTTTTTTCTAGTCATCATTTTATTGTTTTTTTATAAGTCATGATCTTTGATAAGATTAGTAATCCAAAATGCCCCTCCCCCACATTTTCATAAATTTATATTAAATAAATCTATCAAAGCTTATCTTTGCATTTATACTGTGTTTCGATATTAATTATCGCAATTCTATGTATCACTTTTCGGTAATATCTCTAAATAAATAAACACAAATCTTTGCTACTCTACTCCAGCTTAACAAGCCCTTATCAAGAAAGAAAGAAATGAATAATGTCATCAACAAAATTTGAATAAATTAATCAATTAATTTTCTGGACCTCTTGCATCGATTTAAAATTATTTTATTCGTCTTTAACTTTTCATTTGCTATCTTCGTATACATTTCACTAATTTATAATTAACTTATTTGCACAACACTTATAATTCTATTGAATGAGTTTATATGGAGGTTTGACACTGTTCATATTTATTATCACCAAGATGGTTTGAACGGGTTCAACATTAGGAGATTAAATAATTAATCTTCACGTCTTTCAATTTTTGATCGAAATGATTAATAAATGTATTTAATTATTTAGCAGTAGTATTACTTATTGAATACTGGAATAAGCAGACAGGGATGTGCCAAGCGGGGGCGCAAGTTGTGCAAGGCACCAGGGGGTGGCAGGTAGAAAGTAGTTTAGTGAAAAAATACCAATTGTCCAATCTTTATTAAATCTATTGCTTATTAATTACATAGGTAAAACTTGTAAGTATAGTATATACTTTTGTACGTAAATAAGTACTACAAAAATTCGTCATAATATTAAGAGCGTCTACTTTTACCTAGGACTTAGGTGTGACCCTGAGCAAATTGAAAGATTTTGCACTTTTTGAAGATATTATGTTTCAAGATTAAGCTTCTTTTTAGGTACTGCGAAGTATCTTAAAATGTAAATGTATTTATCATCACTAATGTACTTATTGTCAGAGGCGGATTAATGCCAGACCGGAATTAGAAATGACTAATTTTAAATCTTTGTCAAAAACCTTCAGTAACTATTGCAATGAGTTATTTATGAAGCATTGATGATAATACAGTAAACCCTCCTATAACGCGTCACTTTTGTAACATGTTTTCGCTACAACGCAGTTAAAAGAATACGGACATTTTTATTGTAACACAATTTCTTTTTCTTACAACGCGATTTTTGTACATCTTTGAATAGTAATTCTGATTATATTTTGAATATCGACCAATTAAGTTTTTGTTTAAACAGTAAACACCACTGCTTCTTATTTGGAACCGGCCTCTACATATTTACGATAAAGTTTATATTTCTTACAACGCGATTTCCTTCTACGTCGCATTTTATGAGAAGGTATCTGTATATTTAAATCATAAAATAAATGTTCAAATGTTATTCTAATTTCATTTTTGATTGTTTTTATTATACACAAATGACTACCAAATCATTTCTTATTATATAAATACATTTATTACTTATACGCATAGTAATCTAATGATTACAGTTTATCTGTCGAAATATATTTGTAAATTGTTTTCTTCAATATTTTTTGAAATGTTTATTTTCTTGAATTAAATTTTCATAAACTATATTTTTTCAATGAAATATTATTAGTAGCCATTTACAATATTTATCATATCAATGTCTTTTTCACAATTCTACAGTTTATTTTCATGCACGGGAAAATTATTTTGTATATGATTGTCAAAATTCAAAAAAATATTTGGCATTTTTGTTTTATTGTTTGTTTTGGAGGGAGGCTAATAAAACAAAATGTTGTAAACACACCGCAAAAAATATACTAAAATGCATTTAAATTTCATAGAAAATAAATGTGAGATGTATAAATATACAATAGGATCATACAAAAGTAGTTATTCATCCGACAGTAGGAAAACAAACTATAATTCAGGAACAATGCAAACATGAGAAATCATTTTACTTGTATATTTTTTGTTCATTTTCTTTTTATTTATGGAAAAAGCGCTTACTAAAAAAAACAAATAGGATTTTCTCAACGTTCTCTATGCTCTAGATAATAAGATACAATTTGGTATTAAAATGAAATATTTATTTATGATATCTGTTAATTGGCCTTAATCGATTTGTTCGGTTTCTTCAACTTCAGTAACTGTTTTAACATGTTTGAATTGAATTTTGATTTTCGGAAAGTGAATTAAAGTGTAAAGATAAACAAATATATTTTATTTACTTAATATAATATTTAATTTTTATTATTAAAATATCTCTAAATAATAATAAATTTTGTATGATAATTATAATATTGTGACCGTCAAACTCTACTCATTGTCCTCAAACCAAAGTTACTCTTCTCATAGTTTAATAGTCTTTTCGTTTCATGATAAAACTGTGGCTCCGTCAAACATTGTAAAGACCTTGATTGAAAATTCTTTTTATTCTGGAATGACTTTAATATGTTAATGATTCAAAGAATCACGATAAATACCAAATAACCGCGATATCATATCTATATTTATTCCGAGTTTAATATACAAAATGTGTAAAATAAGTTTTTTATCGTAACAACGAACTGTGACCTTTCTGGCCTTAAATATATACCCTTTACTACTTATTAGTAATAAGCAACTAGTATATTTTCCCTTGTTAACACTAGAATGTGCTCTTTTTAATTCTTAAAATGACTTTTGTTTTAATGAACTTTTATTGATATTTAAAAATCTTTGATGATTTTAGGACGAACCAAATAATGATTAGCAAAACCTTAAGATTTTATTTAGAATATGACATACCTAATAAAGGTAAGGTAATTATTTATTTGAATGTTAATTTTTAGAACTATCAGTAAGTTTTATTGTATTAAAATGCAATATTCCTCACGATACCTGAAAAAATATCCAATTAGTGACCTAAAATATTCAATGAAAAATTGTTTAAAATTTAAAATACAGTCATAATTTCCCAGTGATTCCCAACTTTTTTGACCTGACAATTTTAGTGGCCCAATTAGAAGTACTTTTAATTTTTTCTATTCTAATTATCATCATTATCTGGTAATATTCTAATTCTAATACTCTTATTGGCTGATAATATTCAATGTTAATTCTAATATTTCTAATAATCTAATTACTTTTGATTAATTATTTTGATTACTTTAATGCAATTATATCAATTGGAAAATTTGCTTTTATAAAAACCCTTATCTCTTTTGTAGAGTTTTGAATTATTATTAATTATTAACTTATTAAAATATTTTACATCGGCACGCTTGCAAAGTAATCGCAACATACAGTTTGGGAATGACTGTCGTAGATGTATTAAATATGCATTCAGTTTCCACAAATTTAAATATTTTGTATAACTGATTTTTTAAAAGTGAGTATTTATCATAGGGAAAATTGACAATGAATAACAACATAATTTAAAATTTAAAATCTTTTTGAAAAACATTCTTATTTCACAATTGTTACACGTGGACAAAACTATTGAAATGTGTAAATTTATGATAAAAATTTGGTAAATTTACTATGAAAAATTAGTAATATAATAAAAAATTACAAATTAATTTAAAACTACATGAGAGCAGTTGATAGGCTTTAAATTAATGTCATATAGGCTTTCATGATTTTCTCTTTTGTTTAGCTAATTTCCTTTCTGCTTTCTTTAAATGTAACATTTCAGTCAATCTTAGTGATTGAAAATCTCTGTTTTGATAATTCTAAATTGCGAAGCGGCTAATTTTAATATTAGTTAATTTCACAATAAAAATTTGCTTATACTAATTTGTAGTTCATTCAATGACTTATTCCACCTAATTGACTACATGCTAATATACGAGGTTTACTAACAGGATTCACCAAAGTAAATTAAATTACTGTGCGTTTAACCATAAATTAACGTAAATATAGAAAAAATAGCCTTAACTGGAAATAAGGACAAATATTAAGGGCATTGGGATAAATTACGGGAATTTACTATAGAATAGCAGAAAAATATTTTGGTGAGAAAAATTAAGTGCAAACACGTTCAAATGATCAAAATCATGTTTTATGTTATTTTAAAAGTTTTAACCATATATGTAAAAATTTTATATTTAGCTTTCAAAATATTTATAATTTTATTTTTCTTCTTTCGTTATGTAAATAAAGTTATTAAAGAATTTATTTATTTTATTTATATAACACTAAAATGAATCAGAAATAAAAAAGTAAATAAATATTCGATATTTCAACTTAAAAACGTAAAAAATTGAAAATCGGCTATTGACGGCTTAAAAATCTTAGAAATTTGGAAAATGAAATGTAGGAGAAAAAACTCGAAAAACTTAATTTATAATTAAAATATAAAATTTAAAGTTAGTTATTTTTAAATATTCAGAAATTGATATAAAAATATTGATCGAAGTCCTGTAACAAGGAGAAAATTACTGCAATCACATAAAAAACATTTCACTGAAATTAGTATACCTTCAGAAATGTATGTAAATAACAATGCAAGAAATAATACCGTTTTCAAAAAAATATCATAAATTCATATTAAATACGAAATTTTAATTTTAATAAAAATATTATTAACATAAAAAAATTAAATTATTTAAAAAAAACTTTAGAAAAATGAAGGTTTAATAACAAGATAACTTACCATTTGTTCATAATATTTGTCTTTGTTTTACATAATTTATGCGCTTTAGTGCATCACTGTAAAATTTATCTATTGTACTTATTCATACATTTAAACATTTTACTCAAAACCAGTGTAATAATGGTTTCCTTGCTTAAATCGAGAAATTTAATCTGAGATCAAATTTAATAAAAACAAATTATTAATTAACATATTTACTTGTATTTACTGATATTTTTGTGGGAATTTTCCTCAAAGAAAATCAAGCATGCATAAAAATTTCTAAGTTATTTCTAATACTTTAAAACGTAAAAATATAGAGCGAGAGAAAAAAGCATATCATTGAATTTTTTTTAAAAATTAGAGAAAAATTTAATTTTTTTCTCTGTTGAGTGTTTGTTTAAGTCGTTAGCAACTTGTTTAGGCTATAAAACGGTGAGTTTTTTTGTTTGTTATATATTTATCTGTAATTGACATTGTGGGTTTGATGGATTCTGCTGAAAGTAAAAGTTTAATTAATAAATATTTAGATAATTTAATTAATTAATTTTAATATAGTTAATTAAATGTCTTTATATAGACGACACGGGAAAAATTTTTCTCTAACAACTTTAAGACAAGGTAGAATTTAAAAAAATTAATTAATTAAAATTTATTAATCATTAAGTTTGCATTTATTACACAATTTATCATGTTTATTGCAATTCGTGTAAATTATTTTAACAATTGTTGAGTTTGTGAAAAGTCGATTAAATAATAATTGCTGATTTTCACAATATCTCTAACTGTAAGGGTTCACAATAATATATTAGTTTATTACATCATTTCCCAATTCAATTTGCTATAAGTAGAAAAATATGTACTCTGATCGATGAATGCACACACATACTTACTAGAGACATACAGTCAAAATAGGTTCTATCCACAAATATTATGCTGAAAAATGGGCACACAATTTTTAGTTAATTTAGTTTAGATGTACTTTCTATGGAACCACAAAAAATGTCATGTCAATATTGTACCGAATTGTACAACCAAAATTAAAATTTGTTAACGAGGTGAAGTTTTCGGAGAAACCTTTGGTATAATTAACTGTTTCTGCGTTTTTGTATTTGATTTTCTAAACAATGTCATTGTATGGTTTTATTTTAATGAATACCTTTTACCCCACTTAGATTTTCAATTATTTTTAATCTCAATTTTCTTTTGTTCAAGTAATTTGGAGCGAATATATGTGTCCCATTTATACATTTGAAGTTTCATTTAATTGTCTTGTTTGTCAGTTTTTAGTAAAATACCAACTACAACAACACTACTGAAAATAATTTTACAATAATATATTTGTTAAATAATTTTAATATTTTGAATATTATTAGCTTTTACGATCATTTAGCGCTGTTTTCAGCATTGGAAAACCAAGTTTTTAGTTTATTTAAAGTGAAATTTTAGCAAATTAATTACTATTATCCTTTGATTCTATTTTTTGTAAATTATTTTATTTTACTGATTTTATTTGATTCTTCACTATCCTCTTATCATTTTTAATAATTCGCTTCTCTGTAATAAATAACAATCATTTCTAATATAAATACATGTAATATCTGACAAACTAGGCGTATGATCGATCAACTCATATCAACTCATTATTGACTAGCTGGCTGAAAAGTTAATTTTTCTGATTTGTTAGAATCAATTTGGACTTGTCATTTTGTATTAAATTATTTTAATAAATTTTGTTATTTCTTAAAAAATTACTTTTTTTAAAATTTCTTTAATTTATTTGTAATTTTTTCTTTTCTTAAAGAAATTCGTTTGGATTAATATTTTCTGAATTATAAATCTTTCAAAAATTATTTCGAGCCAGGTAAAATTTAAAAGCACCAAAATCTTTTTATAAAATTAGGAAATCTAATTTTCCTGTACAATATTCTGATTTTCATACGTAAAATAATTAAAATCCATTCATGAAAAATTTCCCCATCCACCATGAAAATGATATCAGATCTATTTCTTTCCCAGACTCCGTAATTCGACTCGAATAAATCACAACATCTTTGGTAAATCAATTATACAAAAAATAAATTTATCGTGGTGTTTTTCAGAATTTCTTCAACTGAAATCGGAAACTGCTAGACGGATGAAGAGTCAAAAACGAAATATAAATCTCTTACAAAAAAAATTAATAACAATACTTTTTTAATGTTGTATTTGATTTTCCATTTATTAGCTACTTTGCAATTTGAATTAATGACATCCATTAGTTAAATAAACAAAATCTCAAAAGATAAATTTCTTTCAGCGTAGAGAGAAAATACACAACAATGAAATTCTACATACAATATTAATAATAAAATATAATGATAAACATAAAAAATACTTCCACGAAGTTATAAGTGAACGAAAACATTTTAATATTTTTAACACTATTTTTACAAATGTATATTTTTCAATAAATAAATACGATTTGAGGTTTAACAAATCGTGTAAGATATGAAGTCAATCGACAATGTTGCACAACAACTTAAAATATTCTTTAAGCGTAATTTAAGGGTTAAGTAAAATTAATAAAAAATTATTAAATTTAAATAAATGAAATATATAAAATTTAAATAGTAGTTTTATTGAATTTATAAAAAATAGAGTTTGAAGACTATAAATCAGTAATATATCGATGTTTGTTGGTACTCACGATTTTTCGGCATTGCCTTTTTTAAGTGAAAAGGCAGTGCCGAAATTTCGTGAGTATCAACAAACATCGATATATTACTGATTTATAGTCTTCAAACTCTCTTTTTTAATAAATTCAATGGAAAAAATAATCAGTGGTGAAATTGGAAGAAATAAAAGTTCTTATAATAGTAGTTTTATTGTTGTGTAAAAATCAAATTTTCTGTCAATAACACACACATACATCTCACACTGCGACATACAACAAACACCACTGAGAACCGTTTCCTATAATATAAGAAAAAAATCAATAATTTTACATTATAGAAACATACATACTTACTTTGATTTCACGTTGATGTTCTCATTTATAGCTCAGTGAGATACATCTTATACTATAAAAATCTGAAAAGTGGAAGAAAAATTAAAAACTGCACACAAATGCAACACATACTAAAAAACACATACAAACTTTTGATTTGTAGAAATGTAACGATGTGGTACGTTTCTATAATAACTTTATTTTAGACAATTTTTAGAAAAAAAAGATCGCTGAAAATTTTTAAAATTATATTTTTAATGAATTTATCAAGAGCAGATGAATTTGGTTCAATATCTTTTCAATCAAGATTTTATTTCCTGAAAGAAGCCCCTCATATTGAGCTCAAAAAAAAATTACAAAAATTAAAATCTTAAAATTTTAAAAAATTTTAAAAAATTAAAATTTTAATCATCGATTTTCTCAAAATGTTTTAAAAAAATACATATTTTTGGTGATTGATGTATTTAGTTAATTATAATTAAAAATATATCTGACTCACATTTTTTCGAAATAATTCCAAAATACTTAAAAATAAATGTCATAAAATTCCTAAAAAACCCTGAAAATTAATTAAAAATAATTTATAATTATACTGTTGATTAAAAGTAATATTTAAGAACTTGAATAATGATCTCATATCTATATGGATCAAAATTAAAATCTTAAAATTTACTTTAAATAAAAAAATTACTTGAAAGCCATTTGTAAAATGGCTAAAATAAATTTCCAAAATACATTCATGATGAGCAACTCAGCAAATGATAAATTGATAAATTGTAAAGATGATTGGTTAATAAATTGGTGAGTGAATTGATTTACACGCTAACCACCACTACACCCGTTTGCACTGAATAAACGCATCCTATAATGTAAAAGTAAAATCAATACGTGTATATTATATAAACATACAAACTTGCGTGTGTGTTGATTTTTAGCGTTGCAATGAATAAACGCATTTAATATAGAAAGTGAGAAAGTGGTAGAAAAAATAAACTGACACATAAAAACACAACATATAGTAAAAAATGCATGCAAATTTTCGATATGTAGAATCGTTGCAATGAATAAACGCACTTTATAAATTATTTACAGACAATTTTAGAATTTTTTAGAAAAAAAATGAATCAAAAAATCTTTAACGAAAATTCCGAAAACTCTTTGAGTTTGAAAACTTTGAGTTCTATAGATAATAAAGACATTATTTCGTAAGATTTATCTTAAATTTTTAATAAATTTAATAGTATTTTAGTATTTCACATTGCCCTGAAATCTCAACTTTGGTTGTACATACCAATCCATATTATAGATGCGTTTATTCAGTGCAAACTGGTGTATAGAGAACGTATCTCAGTGGTGTTTGGTGTACTGCATATACACAAAAAATGCACCTCAAAGATTTGATTGAACGCATACTCTATTGGAAAATGCTCTAATTCATTTTACAACATAAATATAATACATTTCCTTACTTAACCTTTTCAATACGATTTTTTTATTTTAATAATTCATGTAATATTTATAGCACACGTGTCTAATGTTTGTTAGCAACATATAGACTGACAAAATTTTATAGAAAAAAATAAAAGCAGAGAGCAAAAGCAACAAAGCAGACAGGTTTGGACTGGTTTACGACCAGTACAGAACCGTACAGTACTAAAATAGACTATAAAATTCTCTGGGACAATATTCCCCTACAGTATTGAAAGGGTTAATAAAAGTTATAACTGAGGTGATAAACAACATGAACAAAAGTATGAAATTACATTAACTTCACTTGTGAATTCCTTTAAACAAATTTCTCGCGTTCCTTCCTTAGAGTTAACTCTTGGAAAATAATCTGTAATGTCAATCTCCTTTGAATTCTTTTTTTGATTTCCTGTTAACATAGGTTAAAATGTTCGAATTTATATTGATAGGAGTTGCTAAAAAAGGTTGCAGGGTTCAAATGGAATAATTGAATTATTTAGCGCATTTTACCTAGGGGTTCCATAAAACTTTATGCTATTGTTGCGTTTACAACAAGAATTTCAAAATCTAAAATCTGATAATGGAAAATATTTTGTTAAGAACAATGCGATAAAATCCATCAAAATTTGAAGAAAAAATTAAAAAAAGATTTCTCTCAATCAATTTTAGATTATGATGATTAATTAAATTTATATAATAATTTATTTTACAATTGAACAAATTCAATTAATCCGGTTTTCACAAATAAGGAAATTTTTATGAAGCAATTTAAGTAATATAGCAGATGAGCCATAATGCAAATTATTTTGTTTAAGTAGCATACAAAAGTTTGTTTCAAACAACATATGCAAAAATATTTGGCCAATAGAAATTCATAATATATAAGTATAAAGGAAAGGTAAGTAATATCTTTCACTTTTCTACTACCCCCTAGTGCCCTTCTAATTTATTACACATTTACTATAAAGCGTTTCTGACAATATCTAGACCGAGACCATCGAATTTTGAGTCTTATTTTTAATTCTTTATTTTAGTATTCTTTATATTCTCAACCGACTATCTTTTTGGACATTTGGAGGGTATAATGTAATAATTTGCAATATAACTTATAAAATAAATCTAAAATAGTGATGAGAAACCTATGACCAACAGTCCTTCATTTATAGGCAGTCCTTCACTGACCCACATGAATAACATGAATACAAATAATTGTATGGCAAAATTAATTTCAAAAATCAAAGGAAATTAATAAAATAATTACATATCAAAAATGAAATTTTATTATTTATATTATTTTAATATCAGTAAAATTATTTCATTTTTTGTTACCTTTATTATTCATTTATTTCAATAATATAAAATCTTATCAGTTCTAAAAGATATTGTAAATAATTTAATAATTTAAATTACTAAATTGTTTTAATATTAATTGCATTGAAATAAATTCAAAATTTAGAAGTAAATTGTCTTATTTATAGGTTTATATAAGTGCTTCAAAAACTCAAAACTATTTCTATTACGATTACAAATCCAATTTTTTTACAATGTAACATTTATTTATTTTTTGTAACATATATTTATTATACTAATTATAAGTTACATTTTTGATCTAAATAAAATTTGAATTTTGTACATTTTTTACTTTATTTATTATTCGCATAGCTATCATATTATGGGAAAATTGTTTTATTTAATAAAAAATCTTTTTGTTTAAAATGACTTACCAAATCAAATTTAAACAATAAAAGAAAAATAACAAATTTAAATTCTTTGATTTATTGTAATTTTTTCTGAAGCGGAAAAATTAGATTTTTTGACAATATAAATAAACTAGTAAAAATATTTTCAGCTGCCAAATTTGTTACAATTTCGATACAAATTCCAGTGGTAAAGGGGATAGCTTCATGAAATCCGGGACGATTTTGCCATGGGTTCGTTACTTAACAATGGAGGATAAATGGAAACTGTGGCTTAATTATATCTGTTTGGTAAACGACTCAAAAAATAACGTATATTTTATGCAACACACAACTGCAAATTCATTTGTCTAATTTTCTGTATATAAAATATTGGGAAAATACAGAAACTATATACTACAGTACAGTTGGATAATTTCATTGGCTCTCCTTCTACATATAGGAGCAATTAGTTAAGTACAACAAAATATTTCAATCATAAAACCAAAAATTTATTTTTATTCATATTAAGGATTTTTCGAAAGAATTTCGTAAGTTTTTAAAATTTATTTTAATATATTAAAAAATATTTTATATTTAAATAATTTTTTGTTTAAATAAGTCTAAATTTTTAATATTTTATTAATCTACTTTTAAATCGTATAAGAGATAAATATACTTTAATTTTTATTTTAAAACTAATAATATTTTTATTTTTATATTTTCTGTTTAATAATCAGATTTTTATTCGAAGTGATCTTTCTGTATCAAACAAGTTCCAACCGTTCTGGTTGTATGAGGTTAAAAAATAAATATATTAATTATTTATTTATTAAAAATTCTAACAATTAATATTTAAATAGATTTTTTATAATTTTAAAATTATTTTTTAAAAATGCTTTAAAATATTTTTTAAAAATCAAATTGTATTTAAGATCTACTTTAATTGTATTTAATTGAATATTCTTTATATCGCTTCCACAAATGAAACATATAATATTGTTAAAAAGGTAAAAATAGTATTTCAACTAATTTTATTACTATCAACTGTTTAAATAAATATATTTAAAGAAAAATATTTGGGTTGCCTATTAAAATAATATTAAATATTGTCAATAGGTTTCAGCTATTGTAAATTTGAAAAGCAACAATTATTTAAAATAAATTTGCGATTAGAGAATTAACCAATCAAATTAAAAATATAAAAATGATTTAATTTTTTTTAATTTACCTTGTAATTAGTATTATTTTTAGAATTATATTCGAAATTGAAATTTTTTCAAAAAGTCTCATTTAATTTTACATGACGTTAAACTAACATGTAAAAAATATATTCATGCTTAAGCGAATGTAATATGTTAATGTCACAAATAAAATAAAATTCGTTTGTAACAATTTGTTATTATTTCATTATATACGAACATTTTTCAATTTTCACCACTGATTTCTTTTCAATTGACATTGTATTTATTAAAAAACTTGACTATGAATCAGAAAATATATCGATGTTTTTGATATTCACGAATTTTCAGCACTGCTTTTTTCAAGTGATTTTATTATAGTTATTATTTGTTTTTATTTTTTCTATTTTGAGTATTAGGTGGAAACAGGAAATTCGCTTTTAGAGGTTGTGTGAAGTATAAAATGTTAGAAAACCCATGACCTAATTGAATTCAATTTACAGCGACGAGTGCCAATTGAAGCGGATCCTGTGGAATTTTAAGTACTCAGATATGAGTCAAATTTAGTATTTAATAACTTCTCTAAAGAAATGGCAGGCAAGTTAACAAAATGCAAGTTACGACAGAAACGTACGAGCTAATAAAACTCTTTTATTTAACCTATAATATTTCATTTACAAACTTAAAATATTTATCTTCCCAAAAACGTTGACTATTATACTTCGTGTAAGTGAGTTGTATATATTAATAATAACTAGTTTCCTACAAGTGAGTTCAATTTACAATATGCAATCTAAATGTCGTGTTTATGAATAATGCAATCCAATAACTAAGGAGAAATATGAATATGCATTTCATAAAGATTTTTTTCTTGATATGCGTGTAATTATTTATAAAACACTTTAAAATGACATCGTTAAAAATGTTAAAAATGTGCATAAAAATAATCATGTTTGTTAATTAAATTAAATATTATTAATAATTACTATTATTTCTTTTTGTTATCAACTATTGTCAATTAGTCTGTTATGTGATTTTTAAATGCATTTTATTAATTAAATATTAATTATGTATTTTTAAATTTCTTCAGGTAATTTCTATTGGATCATTAATTAATAATTAAATTTTGTGACAAAATTATTGAAAATGAATTCAAGATTTCTTGCCAATGAATTAGATTGAGTAAAATTCAATTATTATATAATTAGAAAAATTATATTTCCTCGATTAAAATAATAAAATGAATAATGTTAAAATGAAAGATAGAATATTTAAATAATGATGTCATAATGATGTCAGCCAATGACCTACAAATGACCTGTGAAATTTCTAAACGCAGATTAAAGTAAAATTAAAAAACAATATGAAATTGTATTACGTCATCGACTTCCATAGATAATAGAAAATAAATCTTTGATGCCCCTGATACATATGACAAATGTTTGTAACATATATCAATTTCTTTATCACATTGTTGCAAATTGGGCATGAAATCTGCAGTCATAATAATTGCCACAGCAAAGCTGAATTGACCAGCTCATTAGAATTCCCAAAATTATAATAAATATATTTCTTTGAATCAAATGTAAATAACTTATGGAAAAAAATAAATTTTTGCTTGAAATTAAGAAGTGAGAGGAAAAATATTTTCCATTGACAATATATGATAGCTCTTTGATAACAATAGGCATTAATGGCGATCCAGTGACGTATGTCGTGATCATTAGACCTTCATTTGACGGAAGATGAAGCCAGATTACAAATACACCCTCGAGGATTTCTATTTTCATATTTACATAAAAATACAAAATTTGAGAAAATTTATAATTATTAAAATTTGAAATTTTTATAGTAAAATTATGAAAATGACAAATATTGAATATATTAATAATAATAATAATAACGATAATAATAAAAATAATAATAATAATACAAATAATAATAAAAATAATAATATTAATAATAATAATAACCATCGGTCAATCCTGAGTTGGATTTTTGCATCTGTGTGCGTTTTGTTTCTAAATTTGGATTTTTTGTGTGCGCATAAAAATATAAAAGTTTCTATAATCTAAAAAAAATCGATAAAATTATAATATAGGAACACACAAACTTACCGGTGTGCAAAAATTTAATGTTCCGAATGTTAAAAGTTTTTTTATAGGAATTGAGAAAGTGATAGAAAAATAAATTTACATACAAACACAGCACACATAATATAAAATACACGCAAATTTATTATATCTTTTTTTATTCCGAAAGTAGAAAGTAATTAACATACTGTTAACATATCATTAATTTTAAATTATTAAAATTCATGGCTGAAAAATTTTGGATTTTGAATCGGACAACTCAACTTTGAGTTTTCGAGAAAAGGACGACAAAACATCGTAAGATCTATTTATAAAATATTCTTGAAGTTAATATTTCTTTAGATTTTCAGATATTTTTTTGGAAACACTTCCATTTTGCGAAGGTGAAGATCTGACAATGTAAGAATATATCGACGTAATATATCGACTAGAACTATTACATAATAGTTTCATCGTTCGACACTGTTGCATAACCGTGTCGCAATATAATAAAATTTTAACGATTGAAAAAGATCAAAGATTATTGATCATTATGATGTTTCTTGTAAGAATGGATCTAATGGAGCTGAACTTTATGATACATTACCTAAAAACATAATCGAAGTTCAAACTCACGATGGCAATGATAGAGCGGAGTTGGTGATGACAATTAAACAAACAATAATAATAATAATAATAATAATTATAATAACAACAATAACAATAATAATAATATTAATAATAATAATAATATTTATAATTATAATAACAATAATAATATTAATCAAAATAAATATATTATGACAAGCAATATAATTTCAATAGGGATTTGTAAAATCATGGAAACAGAAGATTTACCTCCTTGAAAATATTGCATCAAAAGTCCTTAATGTAAAATCTATTTATGATAATTAGGAAACCATGGAAATTTAAATCATCCTACAAATAAATCACAAAATAAGCAAATGCATTAATTATTTACCATAATTAAGTAAATAAAATGAAAAAATCGATAATTTATGCTTGAATTTTGTTTATTTCATTTGAAATTTTGTAAAAATTTTACGGTTTCTGGGCCGACTGATTTTTCTGTCAATGTTTCTAAAGGAATTGTTTACTCGGTCCCTGAATTGCAAATATTGCAGTCGATCACAAGCTTGCAATCATTTTGTTGTTGGATCGGTCCGTTCCTTTCACTGTTACGCAATGAACGACCTGTCACCGTTTCTAGAATTTTCAATAAAAAACATAATTAGAATATTATTTATAACTTAATATTTATATGAAACAATATTACTTGAACTTTGACCTAGAAAGCCCTGATCCACTGGGATCAACAGTTGATTGGATTTTATCAGCGTGTCGTAGTTCCCATTAGAAGTTTGGCAGCACTTACCCTACGTCACTATTTACATTATACCAAACACTAAATATACATCAAGCTACATTCAATAACTTAAATACATTCAAAATATCAAAATTATCAAATTGTTGTTTATAATTTATTTTTCTATAGTGTAATTAAAATAATTTAATAATAACTTGACAGGTGATTTTTCACATCATAATTTCTATCTAAAAATTTATTTCCTTCCGGTTTGAGTAAAGTTAAGTCTAAATGCATTTAATGGGGCAAAATATTTCCTTAACACATAAAAAGTCAGTCATAAGAAACTGACAGGGTAAAATACGGAATGTTTATAAAAGTGTCTAATTTTTAAAAACAAATAATATTATAAAATTTCTATTTTTAATTCTTTGTGTATGGGATTATTTATTCATGGGAAATATTATATGTTCTCGGCCAGTAGACATTATTACAATTAATCAACATTCACGATCTTTGCGAAGACAATGAGGGGGATAATTCCAGCTATTGTTACATTCTGTGACCTCCTCAACCTGCGAGTGTAACCTTTATGCTATCTTATTTTCTTTATCTAAATGCTATTTATTATTCTAAGAAGTGACAAAAGAACAATTAAAAACTAATTTTATTGTTAAGTAAATTCAAATCGTTAATAAATTAAAAGAATATTATTAATAATATTTTCAATTTATTCAGTTATTAAAATTTAAGGTTTTTCATCTTGTCAATAGATCAATAAAATTATTAAGAACAACAACATTTATCGGCACAGATTTTATCAAGTGTTAGTCAATAGAATTTTTATGATAATATTATTTATTGCTCTTTCACATTATTGCTTCTTAATTATTATCTTTAGATATAAAACCAACTCCCTTTATAAGGGAAATTCATAATATTGTTTTTGATTACGGTATTTTTACTTTTGAAAAATGATATTTATGTCTGTTTTGCCGCCTTATAAGACGAAGGCAGTGACAAAACATATATAAATGTTTTTAAATATTTAAAAAACAAATTATAAACTTTATATTTTAAAAAATAATTTTTTGAAAGACTAAAGCCTTTATTTTCTATTAATTTCGTTAATGTAAATATCGTCATTTACCAAAATAAATTAATTAATAAATGATTAATTACATTTGATAACATTCCTTTAATAAAAAAATGATAAAGTGAATAATTTTAAATATAAAATATATTTCAAGGAAATGGTTCTCATATTCACTCAGTCATCTAAATGGAAAACAAATTAAAAACAAACAATAAATGATCTTTTATCGGGTTTTTTGTAGAGGGTTTTGAGGTGATGATTTTGTTAACCCCCCTCCCCTTCCCCATAAAAATATAATCAAATTTCAAAAATTAATGAACTAAAAATATTATATAATTATATAAAAAATCAACCATAAAAAACATGGATTTTGAAACTCTCTCTATATTCCACTTTTGTAATTTCACTCAAAACTAAAACAATATTTATTATTACACTGTATTAAGTCCAAAATTTTATTTTTATAAAACAAGAACAATCGATTTCATATAATATATTGAAAAATGTCATTTCAAAATCTCCACAAAGAGATTTTTCATACTTTTTTTGCACTTTATGGACATAAGGTTTAAACTTATATATCATATTTTAGATATAATAAAGTTATCTATTTAATCCAAAGTTAATGAATAGATAAAAATTTATATTCAAATAATGAAACAACACTAGATTTGACTTATCAATATTTTTTAAATTAACCCACTTTCCGTGATCGGATCGATCTGAAATTTGGATAGCATGCATTGGTCTCAACAACGAATCTACTTGCCAAATTTCAGCTCACAAAATTTGCGTGGCACATACACACATGCATCAACGAAGTTAATATAATATTAAAAAGACTATAAAAAGTTTTATTTGTAAAAAATTGACGTAAAAATCAAAAAAATATTAACTTAACAATATTAATATAACGATTAACATCCAGTAATTTGTATTTTGTGACATCATCGAAGTCCGCTCCTTCATATTGAAATCTTTAAACTTATTGTTCCTTTCCGAATTTTCTGTTTTCAGTAATATTACTTAACCATTAAAACAACTGTATTCCCCAGATACAGCTTATAAATGTTGAAAATTCACTCAAACTCATGTGGCATTATATACATATCAATTTAGGTCTGACGCTATTCCGGCTGGGATTTAAGTTTTATTTCTAAACATATTGCATAATGTCAAAGCTTTTTTGACTATTTTAAAAGCTTTTAGAATACGGAAGGACCAAATAACAACCATTTTTATTCAATGTCATTCAAATTTTATCCTCGATTTTCTTCATTAGTCTCTAATGAGAAATCATATCAAATCGTATTTATTCAAGAGAGTAAAAAGTTTAACTGTTATTTTATCAGCTTTAACAAATACTTTAGATAAGGACCAAAATATTAAATAAAATATTTTATCATAATGTGATTATTTGAAAAATTGCTAAATAATTTGCAGTTATATATAAACAACTGCCTGAATTGTTCCGATAAATATCTGTTGAAAAAAAAGAAAAAGTCCAAAATTTAATTAATTAAAATTTTATTTTTTTTTAGAAAATTTATCCAAATTTTGTTGTCTATTATTTTGAATATTTGGTAAAAATAAAATTAAAATAATAATTTACTAAAATTTTCGTAAATAATTATTTATTTTTATTCAAAAATATTTAATAAAAAATAATTTATATAAACTAATAGTTAATTAAATTTTAATTTATCCATTCTCCAGTTTGTTACGTACGAAATTTAAGAAAGCTTGAATCTATTATTTAATGAAATAAAAATAAATTGCAATTTTTTCATTTAATTTCTAATAAATCTCAGTCGAATCTGTCTAAAGATACGATAAAAATCCACTGTTAATATGGGTAAATTAATTTTGTCAATGGCAACAGGCCACTTTTGTTTTTTCTGTTTTACATTCAATTATAATTTCATCAAGATAAAATGTTTTCTAGGGAAACATGTTTAAATATTATAATATCGCCAGACACATTTGAAAGGAAATTTCCTTTATTCAGTAAATTTTCCAAGGATTATAATTTTCAAATTAGTCAGATTAGTTATTTTGATTCTGAAAATGATTAAAATAGACAATGAGTAAATTTCAAAAAACAATGAATTTGTTTTTATATATTTATAGTTTTTCTTATGCTTGAAGTGCGTCAAAAATGTTTCTTGAAATGAATTTCTTTCAAATACATTAATTATTATTAAGTTAATAAATAAATTTACATTTTTACATTGAAACTAATTTAAGAATATCAATAATCTATTTCGAAATTAAATTCATTAATCATGTCTAAACATTTATCCAATGAAATTCAAGCAAACTTAGATAATAATATTTCCCAGATACCATTCATGTATCAATCAATATTTATACAGCAGATTATGAATTTAATTATTACATAATTATTTCAAAATTTTATTAATTTATTTATTCAGTGGTCACAATTATTGTTAGTGAATCCTCATGAAAAGTTAAAGATATGCTAAATTTCATAACATGCAGCATAATATAGTAAAGATAAATATATTATAATTTAAAAGAATTTTAACATAATATAAAAATAATAAACATATTTATATATGTAAAGTATAAAATAATATTATTTAAAATTTTGAATAGAATAAACAATAATATGAATTTATTATTGTTTGGTTTCTGAAAATTTTGATAATATTATAATGTTAATTTGGCTCTTTATTTAATAATAAAATACTTAAAAATGAAATTAAAAAATAACTAAAAATTTTTGTAAAAACTGATCTCAATATAAATTACAATAAATTGGACTGTCACAAATTTAGCAATAATAAACTTCCTTTTGTAATTTCTGTGAGTCAGGCGTACAATATTTCGGTACAATAAAATTTGAATTAATTAATAAATTAGTTTGTATTTTTACAATTGTATCTTCCTAGGCTTCTAAATCGCTTTAAAATTATTGAATTCACCTTTGACCTTTTGTTTGCTAATTGCCTCTATTCTCCCTTAAAATAATTATTTTATACAATTATCTTATTGTTAATTAACATTGGTAAAATTAATTATTTTTTTATCTTTTGTCAAAATAAATGAAATATCATCATCAAAGAAACCAGATCAAAGATGATGATCCTTCACTGCCTGAATATATTCAAAAATACCTTAATTTTAAAATTCAATATGCTAAAAGTAAATAAATATACAATATTTAATACACACACTATATTTTTCGAGGTATGTAGTAAGAATGATAGAAAGAATAAAAATTACATTTGGTTACATTCACACCCAGCGCCGGCTCTAGCATTAGTAGCGCCCCGATGCGAAACTCATTTAAGACGCCCATTTATTTTATTGGTTTTTTGGAATTAACGTAATTTAATTGGCAATATTAAATTTGTAATAAAAACATTAAAAAATTAATAATAATTCTTTTCCAAGTGAAATACAGGTTTTATTTTGTTTATATATTTTTTTATTTTATTGAAACAATATTATAATATACAAAAATTACATAACATACATATATTTTGTATAAAAATTGACAAAACTATTATTCTAGATATTTACTTTTCTAGCTTTTAAACTGGCAAATTCATCAATTAAATTATGTATATCTAATTTGTCGCATATATCACTTTCAATCGATATCATTGCTAAACCAACTAATCTTTCTTGTGAAATTGTTGATCTTAAATAATTTTTAATTAGTTTAAACTTCGAAAAAGATCGTTCTCCGCTAGCAACTGAAACTGATAAAGTTAAAAATATTTTAATAGCAATTACAAAATTGGGAAAAATGGAATCCAGTAGATTTTTATATATATATTGCAAGATGTTTAGTGGGTTTTCAAAGTCTTTCAAAAATTCCTTTGCTATTTTTATTTCATTAAATAATTCTGTTGCAGATATATCTTTTTTCTCGAAATCGGTTAGCATTATTTCTAAATCAGAACAATGTTTTTTTAATGTATTATCATCCATTTTGTTAATTTCTTTTATATTATGTATAAATTCAAATTTTTCACTATATTTTGTGAAAAGATTAAACCTTTCTTTTAAAGAATTGATAGTAATATCTAAAATTGGCAGAAAAAATGATATTTTATATTTAAGTATCGGATCAACTGGCGTTTCGTCTACAGATTCATAACCAAAAATTTTTTTCTTTCTTCTTCGTAACGTATTATCTTTGAATTTCGCAGGTATTTCTAAATCAGCTGCTATATTTTCTGCCGTTTGAAGAATAAGACTAAAATTTTCATCGGATCTATATTCTTCAATAAATTTAATAAGACTATTTAACGCAACTGAAGAAACATTTAAGTTTTGATTTGGATTTTGGAGCAGTTTACTAACAACGTTAACTTTACTTAAAACATCGTACCAAATAACCACTGAACATATAAATTCATACTCTTTTATTTTGAAAGCCACAGCCTTAGCTTCATGCTTTGTATTATTATCTATTTCTAGGTTTTCATAAATGTCAACTAAAGCATCTAAAATTTCAGCTATTTCAAACCTAAGTGGACGAAGGGCATCGACTCTTGATTCCCACCTGGTGGCTGACAAAGGTTTTACTGTAATTTTAGTATTTTTTTTTAAGAACTCCCATCGTTTTGTTGAAGCGCTAAAGAAATTATAAATTGTTTGAATAGTGGAAAAGAAACTAAATGATTCTGTGTTAATTTTGGCTGCATCATTCACTACTAAATTAAGTGTATGTGCAGCACATGGGACGAAAAATGCACGAGAATTCAAATTTAAAATACGTTTTTGGACCCCATTATTTTTCCCATGCATATTTGCGCCATTATCTTAACCTTCTCCACGTAGATCATTAATATTCAAACCTAAATCTTTAATGTTGTCAATAAGATAAGTTGCTAAACCTTTTCCTGTGGAGTCAGATACTTTTAAAAATCCCAAAAAATGTTCGCTTATTGCAACTTCATTATTTTCATCTTTATTGACAAATCTGGCTATAAATGTCATTTGTTCGTTATGACTAATATCAGGAGTGCAATCTAATATTAGAGAAAAATATTTGGCATTAATTATCATTTGAATAATATTTTGCAAAATTTTCGAAGAGATCAACGATATTATTTCATTTTGTATAGTTTTGCCTAAATAATGAACTGTTTGTGTCTCCTTTTTTTGTATCTTTGCTAAATGATTTGCTATTACTATGTCAAATTTAGAAAAAAGTTCTACAAATTTTAAAAAGTTACCGTTATTTTTTTCATAGATAGTATCTGACGAGCCACGCAGAGACAGGCATTGTCTGGCAAGATATTTTATGATTTCGACAATTCTCTCCAAAACAGCGTACCAATGTTTCTTTTCAACTGCGTATACTTTTACGAGTTCAGCATCTATTGTAGTTAAGTTGTTCATTTTCTTTTTTAATTGAGTCCACTTTAAAAAACAATTAACATGTAATGTACTAACTTCATGAGCTGCAAGTGTTTATGACAAATTTCTCCAGCAACTAAAACCATTTATAATCAAATGCTGGTTTCCTTCTATTTGATTTATAAACAATTTACAACAAAAACAGAAAACACGGTTTGCTGAACTTGAATAAACTAACCATGATCTTGGTATAATTTCATTATTAGGTAATTTACGATTGTAATAATAATTAGTAAAACTTCGTCCATCATCATCACGGGGATAAACTTCTTTCCTTATTTGCATTGGTCCTTGCTCAATAATAATTTTTCTAATTTTATCATTAATAAATTTAGGCCAAGTTGCAGGATCAATTGAATGAAAATCAGCACTATTACTTATAGTTTCAGTTAAATGTATGGTTTGAAGCTCTTTGTTAGATGAAGATGTTATTTCTGTTTGTAAATTTATAGATTGTGTCTCATTAGTGGCATTATTTCTAACTTCACCATTTGTGCTATCCTCTGGAATAATCTGATCATCCGTTAACGTTATTGTAGGTATTGTCAAATTTGCTTTTTTTAAATATTGGTTAAGGCTTCCCTGATTTTTTTGTTCCTCCAACTCTCTCTTCGCCTTTCGTTTTCGATTTTCACACCCGGATAATTTTGTCTTTGAATTCATATTTTATGATATAGGTAAGCTAATAAAAATTTTTTTAATTAAAAAAATATAAATTTTAGAAGTAAAGATAAAAATAATTAAATAATACCTACCACCGTACAATGATTCAATTCCGCAAAATAACTAATGTACTGAAACAAAACCCTTTTTTACTATTAAACTGTACTGAACACTTTTTTATTTTACTATTAAAATTTTAATATTAAATTTTTTTTTTATTAGCGAAAAAAGTTTACCAAATAACAACTGAACTGATTGAAAACTGAATAGAACTGGTAGACTTTTAAAATAATTTTTTTTAGCATTAATTTTTTTAATCGAAATAACTAAACCGAATATAGCAGGCCGTTTCAAAATAAATTTATGCATGTATAATTTATTTTGTTTTGCGAAATAATTAAACAATTCTTAAACACTTCGAAAACTAGTAGGCCAGTAGTTTTTCAAGGAAATTTTATTTAAAAAAAAAAATTCTTATTAAAAAAAAATTTGTTAATGGTTTTTTTGTTAAATATTAAAAAGAAACTAAAATTCTAAATTGTTTAGCGCCCTTTCCGAGAGGCGCCCCGATGCTTTGCATCCACCGCTTCCAACTAAAGCCGACCCTGTTCACACCCATCAAAAAGAAAAAAAGCACAACAATTTCAGCTACACCAAACACCACTGAGGTACGTTTCCTATAACATAAGAAAAAGATCAATAATCTTACATTATAGAAACATACATACTTACTTTGATTTCATGCTGATGTTTTCATTTATAATGTAGTGAGATACATCTTACACTATAGAAATCTAAAAAGTGGTAGAAAAACTAAATACTGCACACAAACACATACTAAAAAACACATGCAAACTTTCGATATATAGAAATGCGCCACTGAGATACATTTCTATAATAACTTTATTTTAGACAATTTTTAGAAAATAAATTATCACTGAAAATGTTTATAAATGTATTGTTAAAGAAACTACGTTAAATTGTCATGAAAGTGACGTAATATCATCGTAAGAATTATTTTTAAGTTAAAATTAAGTTAAATATTCATTAGAATTTTTGATATTTGTTTTAGAAAAATACATTTTTGGCGATTGATTTAATTATTTAATTATAATCTATATTATATATTATACTCCAAATTATATCAAAATTCAAGTCTTAAAATTTACTTAAAATTAAACATCTTACCTGAAAGCCATTTCAAAAATGGCTAAAATAAATTTCTATGAAAATGAAATTTATTAAATTGGTGAGTCAATTTAATGAGACTAATTGATGTGCACATTAACCACCACTATAGAAAATGTATCTCAAATGTATTTGGTGTAATTACGCGTTGGTATATTTTCATTAAAATCTCTCTATATATTAAAAAGCTAAGGGTCCCCTCCATCCGAATTTTACTTTTTTTATTTTTTTAAATTTTTTTAATTTTTAATTTTTAAAATTTTTTTTTATCGTGAATTTTTTCATATGTACTTATCGTTGTATATTACTTTGAAACAATTTATGCTATTATCTTTTATCATAATTATGTAAACATATTAATAAACTGAATCTTACTCCTGTCCAAGAATACCCTGGATATTTACGTTAACATTGACCCCACGTTCTAACGGGGTTGGTGAAGCGAAGCGAACAGGGGCGGAGCCCCTAGTCATTAAAAATGTCAAATTATCTGTTTATAGCAGATTTAATTTGGAAATAATATATAACAATCAGTGTAGATTTTCTTTCAAGCTTTACACAAAATAATATTTTTAATTTACATTCAACAATTGTTTAATTATATTTTTATTTTTTTAAACCTAATTATTATTTTTTAATAAAAATTAATTTCTAATTTAAGTAATTTTATAACAAAATTTTACAATAAATAATGATTATTATATTGTTACTATAAATCGTAATATTAAATTGGTAAAAATATTAATTGATATAAATAATAATATTTAATTACTATTTTTAATTATCCCCAATTTCATTTAAAAATAATCCTAAAACCTAAAAGGTAACTTGATAAATCTTGGCCTAAACTTAACATTTGTAATAACATAATTTTACCTGCAACTATTACAAATGCAAGTTCTCAAAAAGAATTTATAAAAATGTTACAAAAAATATAATTTTGTAAACTTCCCGGTAACCTGCAAGGCCCGAAAGGCTTAACTGAAACTCGAAATTCCGATTATTTCGCCTATTTAGAAATAATTTTTCGTTAATTTATTCAAACACATATTTCCCAATTTTAGCCTTTACTTTATTAATTTACAAATGCCGCCATGGATCCCCAAAGGATTGTTAGCGATAAGTTAATTAATTTAAGTTTATTCCAATTAAAAAATTATTTCAATTTTATTTTAATGCCTTAAAATATCAAGATTAAAATGTTTTACAACCTATTTTTTCATTTGAAATCTTTTATTTGCTTTCAACTGTCCTTGAACAACTCCATTGCAAATCCGGCAATTCTCATACAATTCTCATGCAATTCACATGCTCTATATTTCACTTTTCTTTTTGAACTTTCTTTGATTTCCGCTCTGAAAATCAATAAAGATTTTTGCTGAAAAAAAATCAAACGTTTTTATTAATTTCAATACCGAATTTTCTAGTAATTCAATTCTCATAGTTTATTTATGAATGTCTTGAGTGGCTTTGATCGTAATTGAATTATTCATTTCATGGCCAGTGCCACTCGATCCTAATTGATAGAGTTTCAAGAACTAGAAGCAATGCTGCACGATTAAAGAGCATAGAAATCACTTTCATAAAAAACGAAAATAAATTTAACTTAAATATTTTAATTTATTATTTTTTTTGCATTTGTCCGTCTCATCGGAATCAGTTGTCCAATCAAAATATGTCAACAAGACATTGGCACAAATAATAACTGCTTATTGGTTGACTACACGTGCACAAAAAACATTAACACTCAGTAACAACTCACCATAATGCGAATTGCACATATAAAATTGCACATATAAAATAGCACAAAAAGTAAGAATAATGCAATTGTTTTGTATGTGGGGATGTGATTTGTTTTTGGACTCTTCGTTCCATTTATTTCAAAGATGTTTGATTCAAGCGTCAAGTTAAAACCTCCCCTCCCTCCTCCTCATCATATGACACTAACAAGAAGCCTTTATCACTTTTAAAATGAATTTTATTTATTAATGCGGCTGACAATCATTATTTATATTTTCGGGTAAGTAGATGGATGTGTCCCATTCACACTACCCACCACTGGAAAATATTTAGGTCAACTCAGAATTTTATGTAGGTCACGAATATATATATATATATATATATATATATATATATATATATATATATATATATATAAATTATGCTTAGTAATTTTCTAAAGCTTTTGTACATTGTCTCACCATGTGTTGAAGAATAAGAATTTATTTCTATAATATAAGGTTATATATGTTTGATAATATATATGAAAGTTGTTATATTATTACATTTGATGATGAAATTATTCACTGTCTCATCATGTGTTGTATGTTATGAAGTATAAAATTTTAATTCTATAACATAAGACTAGTGTGATTATATTAATATATAGAAGTTGTTATATTATGTCGTTACCTACATTTTAATTTAGAGACTGGAGCTCATTTCCTAGGAAACTAAGCATATTTTATTTATATACATAAAATGCTGAGTCGAAATATTTTCTAAATATTTTCTAAATATTTTCCTAAATATTTTCCTAAATATTCTTATTTTTGTATTTAATTAAACTTGAAACTTGCAGTAAAAGCTTATTACATAATTTATTAATTAATTTATAATATTATTATCACTATTTCGATTTGAAATAAATTCTGATTATTCAAATACAAGATTCAGTTGCTCTTTCTGATTGAATCTTTATTTTACATTCGCTTTTTATTATTATTATTATGATTATTAATATTATTATTAATAATATTATTATTAATATTATTATTATTAATATTATTATTATTATTATTAATATTATTATTATTATTATTATTATTATTATTATTATTATTTTTATTATTATTATTATTATTATTATTATTATTATTATTATTATTATTATTATTATTATTATTATTATTATTATTATTATTATTATTATTATTATTATTATTATTATTATTATAAATATTATTTGATATTTCTTGAATAATATTTAATATATAGAAAATAGAGAGATAAAACAAAATCTGACCTGCAGTTAAATTAGGTCATTTTAACAAGTCCGCTATAACAATTTACTGCGTACATAAAACTGTGAAAATGTTACATTTGGTTTTATCTCTTTCATAATTGTTTGCATGCAAATAATATTTTAAATTATTTAATTATTTATATGTAAATATAATATGCGACTGATAGAATATTGAAATTGGTTTAGATCGCACGCAGGCTTTGAGATGAATTAAATGCTTTTAGAAGAAACTGTGGAACAGTGTTCTTTCTTTACCTAATATTCATTGAAAGTGCTTGTTCAAAATGTCCAGCTCCAAAGTCAAATTGAAGCAAATGCGTCAGTCAAAGACCATTGACATTGATGAACCTACAGATATTAATTTATCTCTCGCAGATTATCGAAGTACTCAGTCTTTAGATCATTCCCCGTCTAAACACTGGACAAATACTATGAATCCTTGTTCTCAAAATCTGACAACGTCGTCTCATATCCACAACAAGCAGTCTGCTGGAAATTTCGAAGATGACCTCTCATCATCATTGGAAATATGTCAATGCAAATTAGTAAATGCAAAAACCAAAAAATTGTCGGGTGATAAAATCAACTCAAATTTGATTCCTCACAATCGTTGGAATCAGTTCCGATCCAGATTTCTTCAGTTGGGATCACACAATTCAACAAGTAAAATTGCAAGTATGACAGACGTTGGGTTTTATTGCTCGAATGAAAAATTAACACAAAAACGACTAAGTGATACGACTGGGGCTAATAATTTAGACCTGAATACCGACGAAAAGGATTCCCAACAAAAGCAGAGCACTTCAAGCTATCTCAAAGAACAGTTCCTTTCATTTTTTCAACCTTCTGATAACAAGTTAGCACTAAAATTATTCGGAAGTAAAAATGCAGTTATTCAAGAAAAGAAAAGACAACAGAAAGAGGCAAAATGGATTATTCATCCTTGCAGTAGCTTCAGGTTATTTGAATAGTATTTACTATGTTTATTATCAACATAAATATAATAATAATAATAATAATAATAATAATAATAATAATAATAATAATAATAATAATAATAATAATAATAATAATAATAATAATAATAATAATAATAATAATAATAATAATTTCAATTATTAAAAATAATTACTATGTAAATAATTATAATAATAATAATTAATATGAGAATATTCTAACAATATATTTACAGTTAATGTAAATATGTATAATTACAGCATGTTGACATTATCCAGAATATGAAAATACATAATATTGAATCCTCCAAGTTTTAATTACATTTTGTTTAATTAATAAATATTGGGAAAATCTTAAAGATAATAACTTTGTAATAACTTTGTAAAAATAAGAATTTATATAATCATAATAATTATCATATAGGAATTACCAAGTAAGTGCATCTATCAGTGATTCATTATATTAAATTATAATTTAACCTAATATTTTATTTTTAACTGATAATATGACATTTCTATTTCAGTGTTATATAAAAATTGACTTTTTTCACCAAATAATGCTCAACTTGTTTTACTTCACTACAATTATTTTCTAAGCTTTCATCAAGAAAGGGTATGGTAGATGAGTCTTAGGAACCGAGCTCCTAAGCTCTCATCAGTATAATATATGTTTTAGTATTGTCAAGTCGAAGTACTATGTAATTTCTGTTGTGAAAGGTTTTGGGGTTTGGCATTTGCTTTTGCATCGAAACTGTGAAATCAGTTATAGTATTGATCTAACATGTCACGATCAATTCAAAAAATACATTTTTCATATTGAATACCAGGTTTAGTAACGGGTAAATGACTTCAAATTTTGAAATACACTCATATTTGGAAGAACTTTCACTTGTAATATGTGTCGTTTGCGACATTTTAAGGTCTGTCAGCCATAATATCATATATAAAGTTGATCTTCTTAGATCCCTAAGGTTTGAACAAACATTTAAAATATATAAACCTGATCTGGGGCATAATTTTGGCAATCACAAAACTCATACAAATTTATATTACTCATAAAATATATACTTTCCTCTGTTTCATATGTTTCCTCTGTGCATTATTCACATTGCTATTGTTCCTCAAAAGTTATAATTTATATGAGTTAATTTCACATTATTTATTTGTAAAAGTTGTAGTTTATATTTATTTAATTTTCTTTATCTTTTTCTTTTTCTTTTTCTTCTTCTTCTTCTTCTTCTTCTTCTTCTTCTTATTATTATTATTATTATTATTAATATTGATCGTGTTTATTAATTGCCATGTTATTGGTGCAATGCCACATACATAGCAACTACTACTCGCCATCTCCATTCTCAAGTTTGTGAACGCTACCGACTGAATGGACTGATTAACAAAAATGACTACAAAAAAAGTATATGAGTAGTCATGTAAAGTATATAAATATTTGGAGTGGCAAATGAAAAATTATTGTTCAAAATGAAATATTAAATGATGAAGTGATATTAGAATATTAATACTGGTACATGTGATGTTTTGTTTTAGCTGATTTGAATGATTAAATTATTGTTAAAATACAAAATTATTACATTTATTAAAATTAATTTTTGTTTTTTTGTATGTGATTGTCAAATAATTTATAAAGAAAATAAATATTTGCTTGAATTATCAATTTAAAATTCTACACAGATTTTTCTTTCATACCCGATGATGGCCTGACGAAATATTTTCAGGTGATGATTTTTAATATTTACTTCCACACCATCTTTATGTAATTATTATTTTTATTATTAATTATTATCATTATTAAAACATATGTAATAATTTAACTACCCCCATTCTGTCACTGAATGATGAATTGTCAAAAATATCGATTGTCTGATCTTCCTTTTTCTTTATTTGATATTAATTATTTAAACAATATATTTTTATATTTCTTTCATTTCAAGATGAGAAAATGAGTTTTCTCTGTAAATTTTACTGATAAATTATAAAATAAAATAGTTAATTATCTATTAGCTATTCCCAATTACATTCCACAGATTAAATAAATATAATTGCCCCCCTTTAGGATAAGTCTGACAGTGGACTTCTCATCAACTATTTGAATCATCTCCCAATATATTTTGAAGATGTGGTCATCATCATCAAAAGTATATAAAAAACGACAGCAATATCAACAGTAAAAACCTCCGCCAATTATGACCAGTCAGTAATGGAGCTAGAGCAATTCATATAAAGTAGAAATAATTAGAAACAAGATTCAAACCGACATCCCTCACTGATGGGCATTGACAGTTTGCAAGATTTTGTAATCAAAGCACTAACTTTACATTTTATATAGAGACTCAAACAAAAAAAATTACCACCACAGACTTTTAATAAACACCCTTATTTGGAAATGTATTGTAAAGTTATGGGATGCTTTCAGAGCAGCATCCGCCTAGGAAATGTAGTTAATTGAATTTATTATGTCCTTTACGTCCCAATTTTTACATCCCGTTTATTTTGTTGATATATATTGAAGCTCCATCTACCATGAATATGCTTCTCTTTTCCATTAATTTATTTACAAAGTATTATGATGACAAAGTACCAAAAGATCCGTAATATTATGATGTTTATAAATCAGAAAAGAAACATTGGAACATTTCTGTGTTGGTTATTTCTGTAGGATAATGACGCTAGATGATTACGCAAGATGGCCAGGAAACTGATCTTTCAGAGCAACATACCAATCCGAAAGGTGGATTTTCTAAGGGCTAAAGGCTTGTAATTAATTTTATAAATTAAAAACAATTAATTAAATTTCAAATAATAATAATAATAATAATAATAATAATAATAATAATAATAATAATAATAATAATAATAATAATAATAATAATAATAATAATAATAATAATAATAATAATAATAATAATAATAATAATAATAATAATAATAATAATAATAATAATAATAATAATAATAATAATTGTATGAAAACAAAAATGAATATTAAATTACAAATGTTATAAATTTAGAAATATTTATATACAATAAATATTAACAACGAAATAAATAATTGAAACGAAAATAAATAATATTCATTAAAAATTAGTATAAAAAAATTCAATTTGTTTTTTAAACATTTGTTTTAATTTATAGATAATTTGAAAACATTAAAAAACACTAAATAATCATTTTAATATTGATGACAGATTTTATGTCAAATAAATTAATTATTTGCTTTGTGCGCTACAAATTAATGATTTTGTTTTACTAAATTAATTTGACCAAGTAGAAATAATTCTTTGAGACTGACGTAATTAAAGGAGGAATCCGAAAATAAATATAATATTTGTTTTAATAATTGCGATTTGAGGAGAATTACGTGAACAATTCCATCAATTGAAAGATTAATATTTCAAAAATAATAAATAATTAATAATAATCGAGATATTTTTATAATTTCCCACTAATTAAAGGGAAATTATTTCATTCAATCGTTTCTTTGAACGTTTCAAATTTTATGTTCGTTTGAATTAGTAACATCGGTTGCTTACAAATTGCACTTTTATTTAATTAAATTCCAAACAAATAATAATAATAATAATAATAATAATAATAATAATAATAATAATAATAATAATAATAATAATAATATAATAATAATAATAATAATAATAATAATAATAATTAGATAGTAAGCCGTTGATATGGGGTATTTATGGGAATTGGTATTTATGAGTAGTACGAAGTTGTTTCAATAGAATAGTATAATAATAATTATCGAATTGTTTAATAAAAAATTATATATAATTCCTATAGAAAAGAATGGGTTAATATCAAATATTGGGATATATAAACTTGCGTCATTGTTAGACATATCTCCATGGAAATTGTGGATAATTTACTACAGCTTAACAATATATTTTCCCATTAATATATTCTATATAGAATACAGCAGTGGTTCCCTTTATGCATAAAATTTACTTACATTTTGTTGAGAGAGAAATAAATCAAAATAATTTCCATTTATAATTTATTATATCTAAAGATTTGGAACTATATCCATCCATAGTTTTTTGTGAAGGGAAATATTTGGAAATTTAGAATTCATTCCCTTGAATATCTCTAATAATAATAATAATAATAATAATAATAATAATAATAATATAATAATAATAATAATAATAATAATAATAATAATAATAATAATAATAATAATAATAATTTGTAATCTTTCATTCTAAAGGATATTTTTTTATTTTATCTTTATTTTGAAGTAACATGTAATATATTTGTACAAAGGAAGGGAGAACGGGTGATGGGAGAAGTACCATCTCAAAATAAATCGGCAATGATAAAAAACAAGGAAGTTAAAATTTCATTCATTAATTGATTTTATTAAATTAATGGAAGGAAAATAATTATTCAAATCATTAACAACACTTTTAATTAAAGAAAAATATTAATAAACCAAGGTCATATATTCATTGATGGGTTCTCATTGGATAGCGGCTAAATGAAAGGGAAAATAAATTGTCAATGAGATTAAATGAGTGAATTGTTATCGTTGCTATTACATCCGTTTGCATGGAATAAAATCATCTATAATATTGTATACAGCTTTTAAAAATTTAATCTGCTAATAATCTTTTGGAAATGTAAATATTCCTCATGAAATAATATATAGATATTAAATAATATATTATATATATATATATATATATATATATATATATATATATATATATATATATATATATATATATATATATATATATATATATATATATATATATATATATATCAGTGGCGGATTTAGCTATAGGCGTGGGGGGGGGGCGAGTCGCCCCTCCATGCCCCTGTTGAATCCTAATCCGATCACTGACACTGACAATTTAATATATCTTTGATTTGGAAAGAGCTAAATGGATTGAAATGTATTCTACTATCACTGCAGCATACAGCTGCTCAGAGTCACCATTTATAGATTATTATTATTATTGATATTACCTATTACTCTGATATGTTGTTAAACATAATTGATGCAGCACAGCAGCAGGCATATTCTTCAGTAGTGCAGATTACTGCTTACTCAGCAGTGCTGAGACTGCCACTAACCAGACGGCCTGGCCTTTCTCTTATTACAGTTTTGTCTGTGTACAAAGTTCAACTGTATTTAAGCAACTCCAGCTGTTATGCTCCATCATATTAATAATATTACATAGCTCCAGTGAAGAGCGACTGTTTGAAGTTTTTAAGCTTGTATAGTGTTTGTACATTAATCTAACCATAATAATTATTGTCAATTTGGACTTTTTTCACAAACAGATTATTGCGTTACTATTGAAATATTAAAATAATATTCAATATTGAATTAAAATAAAAAGCAGTTACCAAATTAAGTGGATCATCTAGGCGTAAATTGGCAAAGGAAGCCAGTCTCAAGCAGATGCTAGCAAATATATTAAGTTAACATCATTTATAACTAAACAGTCTAAACTACCAGTAGTTCAATTAACTGAAGTTTCTGCTAAAAATGAGCATGTATTTGATGATCAACAGCCATCTACGCATTCGAGTTCCTGTGCTGAGCCTGCTGAGACAGAAACATCATCTGAAGTTCTTGTTGAAGATGAGCAAGTACTATCTGTAGTTGATGAACAACACCCAGCTATACATTCATGTGCAGAGAATACTGAGACGGTAACATTACCTGCTCAGGGCTTGAAACATAATCAGGGTGATTCAGAATTTGATACAGTGGAAAAATAACTTGCTTCAGATATTTTACAAGAACCACTTCTTCCTCAATCCGACTTTCCTACAGATCCAGGACTCTACATTAATACGAGCATAAGCTCGAAACTGATACGAAAATTGTTTGAAATCGGACCATGTCAACCTGGACTCAATGAACCATTTCAATTTCCGACAGATGAATTGGGGCGCAAGTTTCAAATTTCTTGGTAAACAAAATGTTTTGGAAAAGGTAGTATGAAGGAGGAAAGAAATTGACTTGTCTATTCACCAACAAATCAAAAAATGCATTGCCAAGCTTGCTGGTTATTTGCTGATTGTAAAACTGAAAATTATAGCAAGGAATGGTCCGACCCAAATTTTGGAGTTTATAACTGGAAAAAAGGCATGGAAAAAATCATTAAACATGAAACTTCCAATCAACATCAAAGTGCAATATGTCAATATTTGCTGGCTAAATATCGCATTTCAAATGATAAAACTGTGATATCTGGTTTGATCAGTCAGGAGCGTTATCAAGTGGAAAAATAGAGAAGTTTTGAAACGAATGGTAGATGCAACGTTGTTCTTAGCAAAACATGGTTTGCCATTTAGAGGATACAGAGAACATTCTGGCTCTGACAGGTGTAGTAATACTGGAAATTTTCGTGAATTGCTATTTTTATTGGCTAAATATGATTCCACTTTGGACAATCATCTAAAGTTTGAAAAGAAAAATGAACTTTATTTATGTCATGATGTACAAAATGACCTAATTCAATCACTTGCCTCAGAATTATCCGCAAATATTGATAATGAAGTTAGGTCTGTACAATTCTTTTCTCTAATTGTTGATTCAACAATTGATATATCCAGAGTTGATCAGATGTCAGTTTCTTTAAGATTAGTGTTAAAATCATGACAAGTTGTTGAACGATTTATAGGCTTCTACACGTTGGAAAACAATAACGCTGCAGCATTTTCTAATATATTATTAACGAAGTTACAAAAGCGAAACATTGACATTACACTTTGTAGAGGACAGGCATATGATGGTGCCTCTGTGATGTCTGGGATTAAAAATGGTCTTCAAACTAAGATGAAGACACTTGCACCAAATGCCATCTTTGTTCACTGTTGTTCTCATGCATTGAATTTGGTGACTATTGAAGCAATGTCTCTTAACAGTGATGTTCAGTTGTATTTTGGTACAACAGAAAAGTTGTACACTTTCCTTACATCAAGTCTACCACGACTACATATTCTCGAAGAACATCAGAAGTCTCGATATGAATCGACAGTAAATACTCTAAAACGACTTTCTGATTCAAGATGGGCAAGCCGGAAGCATGCAGTTGATGCAGTTGTTGGATCATTCTCCGCTATTATATCTACTCTAGAAGATATAAATTTTGGGGAATCAAAAGAATACAAAGGAAGTGTCAGAGCAGAAGCTATGGGACTATCTATTTTGATAACAAAATATTCTTTTGTTTTTCTGATGCTATTTCTACAAAAGCTGTTAGATAATATCTTTGTGTTATCAAACTATTTGCAACGAAAGGACATTGATATTGCGTTTGCAAAACAATTGATTTATGTTGCCACAAATAAGTTTGCTGATATGAGAAGTGATAAAGCTTTTGAAAGTCTAAATGTTGCTGTAAAATCATTTATTATCAAAAATTGTTCCTTACTAGATGTTGAAACAGAATTTAAAGAAAAGCGAGTTACAAAAAAGAAGCGCATGGCAGGTGAACTTAACAGAGATGAAAGGGTTGATGATCCAACTACACGCTTCAAATGTGAAACGTATTTCACTGTCTTGGATACACTTGTAACACAACTAGATGAGCGTTTTAATGATTTTCATAACACTGTTGCTTTATTCTCCTGTCTTGATACATCACAAATATCAGAAGAAAATAAAGAATCTTTTCAAAATTTATGCGACATTTACAAAAACGATATTAATGTTGAAGAAACAATCCTAGAATATGATACTTTCAAATACGTGTATGAATCAATACGCCCATTTCTATCTTGTGAACTGCAACTTAAAGAGGTGCTGCCTTTCTTGGTTGAAAAATAGATGGCGCCATGACTTCCCAATTTGGCAATTTTCAATAAAATATACTAGACTCTTCCTGTTACATCTGCTACTGCTGAAAGAAGTTTCAGTAGACTGAAAATCATCAAAAATTATTTGCAATCAACAATGACAAACGAACGTCTGGCTGGATTAGCATTAATTTCAATAGAACGCGAACTGCCTGAGAACATTGACTTTGAATCGACTATAAATCGTTTTGCTTCAATGAAATCACGCAGGAAGCAATTTAAATAATAAATAAACTTGTATGTTTGTTACATCAATAAATTTACTAGAATAAATTTACTGAATATAATGCTTTTTAATAATATTAGTATTCCCTCAATACTCTCGAAAATAAGTAGTACCATCTTCATAATTTGTGGCGCCCCCCCCCCCACGCACCAAAATCTAAATCCGCCACTGATATATATATATATATATATATATATATATATATATATATATATATATATATATATATATATATATATATATATATATATATATATATATATATATATATATATTAATGGAAAAAGATAAATCGTTATTCTATGAAAGCTTAAAATAAAATTTATATACAATAGAATTTCAAAAATCGTAGGAATTCGGGGATTAAATGTCCCAAATAATATTAAGCTGAATATTTAGGAAATTTAGAAAATAATTATACAAATTGTTCCTATATATATATCAAAAGAATAAAAGAAATGAATATGACAAATAGTTAACGCCCAAAGTATTGTAATATAATATTGAATATAATATCATTAATAATAATAATAATAATAATAATAATAATAATAATAATAATAATAATAATAATAATAATAATAATAATAATAATAATAATAATAATAATAATAATAATAGTAATAATAATAATAATAATAATAATAATAATAATAATAATAATAATAATAATAATAATAATAATAATAATAATAATAATAATAATAATAAATAATAATAAATTTAATATTATTATTAATATTAATATTATTATTATTTTATTATTATTTTAATATTATTATTATTACTATTATTATTATTATTATTATTATTATTATTATTATTATTATTATTATTATTATTATTATTATTATTAATATTAATTTTGGGGATTATACTTATTTATACATCTTTATTTATACCTATTTTATAATATTTTGACCTGCCCTAGAATAAAAATAATTTTTTAATCCAAATTTCAAATACTGTAATTTTTTTTAAACTATGTTCACGTATTTTCACTCTTTATTTTGACACCTCAACCACTTACTTTTAGAATAATATGTCCAAGAATACAAAAACACACAGTAATTTAGACAAAATTCTATTTGTTTGTTTTAATGACTTAATACAATTTATGAATGGTCACTATACTACTGCATTTATATATTATTGCAAAACGATTATACTTATAGATTTATTAGTAATATGTACAGAAATCAATATTATTTATTAATCCAAATAAAATTACTTAAACATTCTCAAAATCGCATGGTTTCCAATAAGTTCCTGAAATTGTTATTATGCTCAATGACAATAATCTTTTCACTCAGTCGGGTTATCTCTCCAATATGTGTAGGATTAGGACCCATTTCAACTAACCCTATATACGAGATTAGAACCTAGAACAAACGTGGTCACAGAGTTCTTACTGAATGTATAGCTTTTATAAATTTTCTAACCAACAAATCATCAAAATTATATTATATAAAAATTATATCATCAATCACATTTAGCTTATTAACGCACTTATCAACAATTGCGCTCACCATTTGTAGTAAGACTAAATATCCATTATTATGAAGTAATTTAATCAATTTATTTATACTATTAATAGATTTACAATAAGTAGGCGGTAATGTCTAAGAATGATAGACAAATTCTCTTTTCATTTTTCATATATATTTAAACTCATCAAATTTATTTGGTGACTTATATAAACCAATATCAATCAGTTGCTTTCCTATAAATTCCAACATACAAAATGTATTAACCATGTTTATTTTGATAATGTTTATTTTATTTTATTAGGGTTTTAAACTATATATTGCATTCCTCATATATAATTATGTAATTACTAATAAATCTATAAATATAATCGTTTTTATTGGTGTCATTTATTCTTTGATGTTTATAACCAAGCTGTCAACATAAATTGCAAAAACAAATTATAATAATATAAATGTTTATTATTAAATAAAATGTTTCTTTATATTTTTTTCATTAAAATTCGTATAAGTCGTAAATTTGGAGAAAACTTTATTTGAATCGAGTCTATGAATAAAAATTGTTGTTTTAATCAATTTATTAAATTTTTAAAAATAGTCTTAATATTTTAAATACGTTTTTTAAAAAGTTTAATAAAAATTATTTTCTTAATATATATTTTTATTCGCATTTAAAAAACAGGGAATGTATTACACATTCCTCTCGCAAGTCGAATGTCGAGTGTAATATATTAATATTGGAAATTTCTATGGAGAAATTATGAAATCCCAGTTAAAAACACATAAGAACAGAAATATTTGACCTGAAAAATTTTTATCCACCCCAACAAACAATAAAGACATTTTACGATTTATCAACAAAAATTATTTCGTTGCGATAATCCTCGGGAAGTCCCAAATGAATTATATTAATTTCCGCAAATATTTAATGTAATATTTATCATCATTCCCACTTGAGAGGCGGATTTCTGTCACATATTCGAATTATTATGAATAGGATAGGAAACTTTGCAATATTTTCCCCTTTTTTAAATTGATATTCAATCATTTGTTTTCTTGTTTTGTTTAGGTTTTATTGGGATCTGTTTATGTTGGTAATGTTGATCGCGAATCTTATTATCCTGCCTGTGATCGTTTCCTTTTTCACTGATAGCATGAGGATTCAATGGGTGATTTTCAATTGTTTCTCTGATACAGTTTTCCTGGCGGACATCGCTGTCAATTTCAGAACAGGTATGTTTTATTCTTATATTTTCACATTTAACATTCTTTGCAAACGATTTATAATATCACCAAATTTGAATCATGTAACCTAAAATATACATTTCTTTATTATAGAAAACACAGTGATTTACCCATGTATTGTTAAGTTAATTGCAGTCAGTTGAATCTATTGCTATCTACACACCTAATTCCGAAATATAAAAGTTTCTATAATACACATTGTTGTGCACGCCAGTTGTAGGTAACTCGCCATTTATGATAAAATGAAGTTTGTAACTTCATTTATTCCATTTTATAAATGGCTTTTAAGTCAATTTTTAATTTTAAGTAGCTTTTAAGGCTTGAATTTTAATTTTATATAATTATGAGATTATTATTTTTCAAATTGTTAAATATTACTTTTAGTCAAACTTTGTATTATAAATTATTTTTAATTAATTTTCATAATTTTTAGGATTTTTTTAGGATTTTTATAATANCGTTAGAACGTGGGGTTAATGTTAAAGTAAATATCCAGGGTATTCTTGGACAGGAGTAAGATTCAGTTTATTAATATGTTTACATAATTATGATAAAAGATAATAGCATAAATCGTTTCAAAGTAATATAAATATAAAAAAATTCACGATAAAAAAAATTAAAAAAGTAAAATTCGGATGGAGGGGACATTTAGCATTTTTATATATAGAGAGATTATATTTTTAAAAGTTTTTTAAATATTTTTAATGAAATTAATTTATCGTAAATATTATGAATGATAAATGATAATATTCATTCAATTTTTATAGCTTTTATGAAATGTTTTAGTTCACTAATAATTTAGCAGAATTGTTTAATTTTGATTGTAGTAATTTTCTCTCCGTTCAGGACAAACATGTGGGAGATATTTCTAACCACATTATTTGCCGATGCTTATGATCTAAACTGTTTTAGGCAATACAAATATGAATTTCATTAAAATTCCGGGTTCATGTTTGTTCATATATCCTGAAATGTTTTACAAAAAACCGTTTCCATGTCACTCTGTTCCATTTTATTGTCTTTACCATTACTTATTTAACATATAAAACTAAATAGACCGAAATTATGGAATTTTTAAACTAAATTGTCTTTAATTTGTTAATAATAACAACAATAATTAATGGATAAAACTCAATGTGCTTTGCAACCAAAATATTTACAATTAAGGAAAAATAATATCATAAACATAGTACTATTTAAAACGCCATTCCTTATACCATATATTTCAATATGTTCACTTTCATCAAAAGGTAGGAAAGTAAAAAATTATATATATATATATATATATATATATATATATTTATTTATTTATTTAAATTGCTTATTGAAAGAAATTATTGTGCACACTAATATTAATCAATCCTCTCAATTGACAGTGTTGAAGAACTTGAGTACACACGCACACACAAATATATAGTAAAATTAAATTAATTTTATCACAGACAATTTGAGAAAATAGAAAAAAATTCATTCTTCACTTTACATGCTCGATTCCATCAAACAATATTTACCGAGATAAATGACAATAAACAAATTCTCATTTAATTTTATCGCAACTCCAAAGAGTAAAATTAACATTTTCAGGCTGAAATTACAAAAGAATGGAATAAATATCTGCAGTCACCCTGTTGGGAAATATTGACAATAGTGAATTGTGATGTCGAAACTTCAAAGAGTTGTAAGGAATGTCTATAAATTATTTAGTGAATTTATTTGGTATTGAAGCAACTTTTAATTATTCACAAAAGTTCCTTCATTGTCTAGATTTGAGCAGAGTAATTTTAAATAAATTGTTTTTTTGACATTTTGGGAAGAAGGAAATTATAAAAGAAAACCATGATAATGAATACTAATTCATTAGAGTTTGGAAAAATGACATTATATGACGTTGAGACAATTTTATCCTTGTAAACTTTGGTTGCCTAGAATCTATTTTAAATGATAAACATTAATAAACTTAAACCGATACATTCGAACATTTTATATCTTCCTGGAAAAAATATATCACATGAAAATTACCCAGGGAAATATGTTTAAAAATTCATCACATGTTCAAGACCAAAATATAGTATACAGTTCCTGCAAAAAGTCAGAATTTCATAAATCTTGAGGTCTGTCCCACCTCACTGAGAAAGTACCAAGAATTCTAAACTAAATTATGTTAAATTTTGCTTTGTTCCAATAATTCTTATTGATAATTTCATATTTGATTAAGTTACATTTTATTAAACCTTATTCATCCTTTACAATTTCCTTTATCTACATTTATTCTTGAAGCAGTCAATGCTGAAAATTCGTGTCAAAAGTAAAACAAAATATTGATATATTATCTAAAAAAGAAATGACCGCATTTTAGTGACGTTTTACCTGATTACATCAATTATTTCTTTGATTTTGACAAACATTTTTTGTAAGTATAAATTCAAAAATGAAAAATATAATATTAAATAATATAAAATAATATAATATAATATAATATAATATAATATAATATAATATAATATAATATAATATAATATAATATAATATAATATAATATAATATAATATAACATAACATAACAGCATATTACTATCAAAAATGTGGAAATTTTAATATTTTATTACTTGGTAACTTGCGATAGTTATATTAAGCTGTCAGGTGCGTCGATGCCAACCTTAAACTGTATGTCCTACAACTTAGCCGATACTAAATGAAGAACTCATTAAACTGTTCTGCAAGTATGGCGTTTTAATAATACATTTTAAATAATTTAGAAATAAAAACGTGTGCTGCCATTTAGTCTAGTTTGTGTAAAACATACAAACAAACATACATATTAAGAGTTTTATACATAAAATTATCTATTTTGTATGATTTTTGAATAATTTAAAATAGATTTACAAAGAAATTGAAATATTACTAATAAAACGTAAAAGTGAGATTTCTATTTTTAAAATATCCCACAAATTTAATCGCATTTATAATTGATTTCCTGAAGGAAATTAAAATTTTTGAAAAACAAGAAAAATATTTTGAAAAAACAAAATTATGAAAATGTAATTTTATCTGTTAACCTAAAAATTTAATTAAATATTCCCGATGGGGTTACAAAATCAAATAGGCTGAAATAGATGAACAAGTTGAGCCTTACAATAATTGGGGAAAAGGAAAATTATGAATGTTGCCAAGGATGAAATGATTTTATACAACGAAATAAGTGAGGTTCGAAACCAGAATGAAAATCGTGAAAAATAAATGTAAATGTAAATTAATAAAATTATTTATTCTACTTGATATTCACCTTGCTGCCGCTTTATTTACTGGTTTCAAACTGGCCCGAGGTCTTACTATGAATTCCGAGGTGAAATATCCCATTTTCACTTTATATTAAAACAAATTCTGATTTCCAATAAAATGGAGGCATATTGAGGAAAATCCATTATTTGTTCATTAATTATTCAAGTTTGATATACATATACATATACAATTTTATTAATATACATATTTTTTATTTTGTTTAAAATGAAGAAATGAATAAAATTCATAATATATCTTTTCGTATCTTAATAGTTTTAGAGTTTTTTAAAGTATACAACATAAAATTTGATGATATTTATATATTTTCTGGTGCGTTTACCAGCTGTATTGCAGTATATAATAATAATAATAATAATAATAATAATAATAATAATAATAATAATAATAATAATAATAATGATAATAATAATATGTTTGGTTCTGTTAGTTGTTGTCACGTCTTTGTGCACGCTGCTGAGGTTTTGGCTGGTTGGGGTGCTGTGTGCGCACACAGACACGAGGTTCTCGAAATTAATGCGATTATACTGGAATAATTATTTGGTGTTCGGGACTTTTGTTTCTTTGAAGTGGATTTATGACCGATTCATATTGTGGTGAATAATAAACGTCTTTTTATTCGTTGTAATTAGGTTCTTTGTATTCAAAATTTTTGTAACAAAATAATGGGAAAAGATATTACTGTCCCAGTAATTGATAATATATCGGGAATTTTCAAAGCTGGTCGAGTTGCATTTTTTTGGAGGACTGTGGTGTACATTCAAAGCCAACAGTATTCAGAAAGCATATCATCATTATTAAATGCTCTCATATTTATTTGCAATGACTCAGAGGTATCATTGCGGACGGATTTGGCAGAATCTTCGCTGGCAATTTATCAAATAATAATAAAAATAATAATAAAAAAATAATAAGTTAACTTTATGTTTATTTGAAGTAAAATTAAAAGTTTATATCAAAAATATTAAAAATATTAAAAATACATTTAATTAAATTAAAATCACTTTAATATTTAATATAGTAAAATAGTTTTAAAAGAAAGATTTGGTTAAATTGAATAAATTATGATTCATTCGATAGAGAAAAATCGATTTTAGGACAAAGTTAGAATAAAAAAAAATTGTCAATTAAAAGTTTATATTTTATATGTCAATTAATCACAAAATAATTCCATAATATAACAGAAATAATGTGACAAATATTACAAAATTCATCCACACTTGGCTTCTATTTATATAATTATAACTATTAACCAAAATAGGTGTGGTATTACCCATTAAACAGGTTTATCCGACGCTTTTAAAAGCTTTCTTAGAGCCACAGATAAACAGTGATACAGAACGCTTGCCTATACATCAATCCAAAAAAACAAACAATTAGTAATAAATCATTTCTCTTTTTATTACCATTATTTTAAGAAGAAAAAGACGATTAATTAAAACGTAAAATTATCCTTTTAAAAAATGTAAATGTACTTATTTTATTGTTAAGTAATATGCAAAGTAATTCATATTTAACCCTTCGGCCTTCAATTTTTGATATTTAAAATAAATGTAAAAGCAACCGTTATTAAGATACGTCAAAATTTAAAGGGCTTTCTTTAAAATATCTTATAGATTGATACCAAAAGTACACCTTTGATCAGTGGCTAGAGCTCTGAATTTTTATCATACTCATTTTTTAAATTTGGAAACAAAAGCCATTTCCCTTGGACATCGTCGATATTTATAATTATTAGAAATAACATATCCCAATAACACCGGGTGTTACATCCCTCAAGGCAAAACGTCAAATTATGGTTACAAGCATGAAACATTCGATTGAACTTTACAATTTCCAAATAAAATGGTAAATTTGAAAGACATCAATCAAGAAAAAAATTTAGCATTCCTTCATTCACAAAAAATATCTCCTTTTTAAAGTTGATCATATGCCAAAAAATATATTCTTCATAGTAGTTATCATTAATTTATTATAATTCTATTTACCTTATTCTCAGCAATATTTATTGTAAATCAGTTTATCTTAATCTGCTAACTGTTTATGTTTCATATATGAATCATTATTGAAAGATATTTTTTGTATAATTTTGCGTATGTGCGTCATGCTGAACAGCAAATTTGCATTTTCTGTGAAAATATAAGCATAGATTTTTAGAGTATACAAATTTACTCTGCTAATGTTGCAAATATACATCATTGTATGGAATTAAATAATTAATTAAGGTCACAAAAATGGGTCTGCAATCTAAGCACCTGGATAATTTTCCTCAAGCAATGCTGGTTAACATATAACAATAAAATATTACATACAGTTTTTCTCGCGTTTATGTAAAAATATATATTAAAATTTATATTAAATAAAGACATTGTATTATAAAGCTAAATGATTCGCAATTGACACAATGTACAAAGAGTAAAAGAAGGGAATGATTTTGTCACAAGGTGAATTTGCATTTTGCAACTATTGACTGTCACACTGGTGAGACCATTCCCATTTTTAAGAAGACTGCAAAGAAATTGTGATTATCCTTAAAAATTTATTGATCTATTATAATCTAATAAAGAAATTATCTTTGTAGCTTATTTCTTATTTTCATCATTTTACTTTTCACTGAACTTTTCTTTGTCATCAATGAGACCATTTTTTCAAAGATTTCAAGATATGTAAAGTTAACAAATCAAGGACAACTTGAGAACTGTATGTAAATCTGAAAAATTTAACATTTTGAATGGTGTTTGTAAAGGACCGAATTAAGTTAATTAAGACTCATAATATCAATTGCATAAATTAAAAAAGATTCCAAAACCTATAAAATTTTTACCCAAAGCTCAAGATTTACAAGAAATTTTCTCTACTTGAAAATTGTTGTATTATATTTCATTCTCAACCAGAACGCAGAGTTCTCCATTTCCGATAGCTCACTAATATGGACATGGAGAAGTGGGAATGACAATTAATACCGTTGAAATCTGTTCAAGGTTTTACATAATTCATCATTTAATTGCTATTACTATAATTATTTAATTTTTTAAAAAATAATAATAGATAATAATAGTAATAATAATAACAATAATAATAATAATAATAATAATAATAATAATAATAATAATAATAATAATAATAATAATAATAATAATAATAATAATAAAGGTAGTAATGATAATAAATAATAGTAATTATATATATATATATATATATATATATATATATATATATACAGAGGCGGATTTTAACAAATTGAGGCCCTAGGCAAAAATCAATTATTGTGGCCCCTCTAATATTTTTTTTTCATGGCTTAGTTTCTAAATTTTGACCAAAGAAAGCCCATTTATAATATTTTATTTCGTGATTTATTTTTTGCAAAATTATCAATTAATGAGTCATAGTTAATTTTTTTTACTAGATCGCTTTCAATTGCCATGATAGCTAAGTGATTTAGTTTTTTTTGGCCAAGTGACGTCCTTAGGTAGTTTTTGACCCGCTTAAGAATGCTAAATGATCTCTCACCAGACGCATTTGCAATTGGGATTGTTAAAAAAATTTTTAGGATTATTTCAACGTTTGGAAATGTTGATGATAAACCTTCCAGAATTGATGCATACATTTCAGGAAGTGTTAATAATTTTTCCAATTTTACAAAATGAAGGAACTGTTCAACCTCATCTTTGAATACTAATTGATTTATGTCATCTTTATAGTGTTCAGCTAAATTTGATACACACTGAGCAAATTTTTCTTCAGGCAAATCTAAATCAACAAATATTAGAAACTTTTCTAATACCTTGTCATAAACTACAGACCTTCTTTTTATTTCACAGTTTAAAGTATCACAAATTGAGTAAAATGTTTCAACTTTGAATAATTCTTTCCCACATAAAATTGTGTCATTATCAGAAGTTTCATCGAATAGTATTTTTCTTTTCCTGTTTCGATTTCTTGCTGTTGAGTATTCTGTACTACCAGATAATTCGATGGCTTCTTTTTCCATTTGGTGAAAATATGCATCATTAGTTCGAATACTAAGTATGAATTCTGATAAAGATTTCAATAAATATGTTCCTTTTTGTAAGTTACATTCTTTACTTTGTAACGATTTATTGGTGGCATTGATTCTTTGCAATAGCGTATTCCAAAAAATCAATAACAGAGCCGTCTCTAAATCTTCAAAACTGCTATGTAATTTTTTCGCCTCAATTTTCGCTATGGGTTTTTCAGATGGGTTAATACAAATTTCACCAAGAACAGTTTTTATGGAAGAAAATTCATTCTTACAGTTAATACAGCTTCAGCTCTAGATGACCATCGAGTGTCGCATATACGTTTTAAAGTATGGCTTAATGTTTGATCAGTATTCATTAGCTGATCCATCTCTTTGTCGAAGAGGAAAAAAAACAAACAAATTTTGAATAAAATCAAAGAATCTAATAGCTTTAGAAGAACATTCTGCTGCTGTATTTCCAACTAAATTTAAAGAGTGTCCTGCGCAAGGTACAAATTCAGCATTTTTGCTGTAACATTTAATTTTGGCTTGGAGACCGTTATAAATGCCTGACATGTTCGCAGCATTATCATACGTTTGTCCCCGGCAATTATTAATGTTCAACCCTAATTCTGACAAGGCGGACAAAATCGTTTTTTCTAAATATGTTGCATCATGATATTCAATCGAAATAAAACATATGAACCTTTCTTGAATTTTTTGATCCAGATCTACGTACCTGATAATAATAGTTAACTGGTCAGTATGGCTTGCATCAGGCGTGGAATCAACTATAAGAGCAAAATAGTTAGCTTGTTTTATTTCATCAACAATGGATTTTTGTACGGTTTTGCCCATAAGTTTTATAAATTCATCACACGTACTTTTAGATAAATAATTAACATGCCCACTTCCGCAATTACTGTATTTTCTAAGTGAACCTTTAAGAAGTCATCAAATTCAGCCAAATATTCAATACAGCTGAAAAAATTGCCTTTGGAAGAATTATCATGTCCTCTGAACCCTAAACCCAAACTCCCCAAAAGTTTAACTGTAGCAACGACTCGTTTTAATACCTCTCGCCAATAAATTGACTCTTTTTCTATTACCTGTAAAAGTTTGGAATCGATGCGACCACTTATTTTAGCACGACGAACATAAGCACACATACAACTTTTATGTTCTTTCGACTCATCATGTCTTTTCAAAACGTCTACAATATTTTTCCAATCTGAATATCCTGAAACTAGAACATTAGATTTTTTACTAAATAGTTTACAAGCAAAGCAATAAACAGATTTCGTTGTTTCAGAATAAATCAACCATTCTCTTAGCTCTTGAACTCCGTTTATTTTAGTCGTATAAAAATGTACATCATTTAATTTTCGGTATATTTGTTGATCATTGTTATCTTTATAACATTTTTTAGAAGATTCTAAATCTCCCACATTTTTGGGTTTTGTACAGATACAATGTTCAATCAAATCATTAGTAATTATTTTTGGCCATAAACCAATGTCAGTAAAGATAGGATAAGTATTTGTACTTACTACTTCACTCTCAATTTCAACCTCAATGTCATTTGTAGTGGGAACGCAATTATCACTTGCACCTACTTCTGCACAAAGACTGCTTATCGAAAGATTAACATCGCTACCAGCTATTACTGGTAGTGAAACAGTTTTATCTGCAGCCGCAGTACTGGTAGATGGAACATTTTTATCCAAAGACATAAATTTAGCAAGGGAGTTTCTTTGATTTTCGTTTTCCTTCAATTGAATTTTTTTTCGCAATCGTTTTTGTGCGCCAGACTCGAAAGTTCTTTTCATTTTAACGTATATTTGTCAATATTTTTCTTTAAAAATAAAATGGAATAATTGTCGATTGAATTATGAAATATTAAATGACGAAAGCAAGAAGCAACAACGATTGGTTTTGGTAGTTGAAAAAAAACTGTTGGGTATTCGGAAAATATCAATCTAAAATCAAAATTATGCTAATAGTCAATACGTACAAATATTTATTTTCAATATTCAAAATCATGATGTTAACGTGTAACAAAATTAAAACAATAAATGAAATGAAATTGCATATGCATTTTCTGTTTTGGAAAAGAAATATACAAAATACAAATACAAATTCAAAGCTTGCTTGGTTGTTGTTTTTTCCTATTTGAATTTTTATATTTCTATTTTGTGTATCATATAATTTTATTTTGTATTTAAAGGCCTACTAATTTTATTTTGTAAATAAAAAGTTTAAAATCTGAAATGCTACGGACTATTGTTTTTTTTTGTAATTTTTTTTTTAATTTTTCAGAGTTTAAAACCTATTTTTTTAAAAAAATTATAATTTTTTTTTTGGATTTTGGAGGCCCTTATAAATCCGAGGCCCTAGGCAAATGCCTAATCTGCCTACAGGTAAATACGCCGCTATATATATATATATATATATATATATATATATATATATATATATATATATATATATATATATATAATTGAAGGTTTATTATCTCAAAATTTAAATAAACTAGAATATTCAAATTTAACTAATAAGTGTTTGGGAATAGAGCCATGAGTACAGCTATTTTGAGGCTTTAGCTCAATGCGTTCTGGCACATGAATTTGGAATGTCACTATTCATCTAGATCATAGGCCCAACATATTCTAAACATTATTTCTAATATCCAGACATTTCAGGGCCTCCTGCAATTAATTCTATTTATTGTATCTATTCAAAAAAAATATGTATTATCGAAAGATCTTAATGCTGGCTTATTTGCTAAATGATAGCATCCATAATAACATCTATAATACAGGTTTGCGTGTACACCAAGTCACTCACCATTTGTGATGAAATGGAGTTGATTTATAAGTATATTTATTTTAGCTATTTTAGAAATGCCTTTCAAGTAAGATTTTTAATTTAATTTAATTGTGAGATCATTATTCAAGCTCTTAAATATTAGTTTTAGTCAATAGTTTTATTATAATTTAAATTTAATTATTTTTCAGGTTTTCTTAGGAATTTATGCATGACATTTATTTTTTGGAATTATTTTGATATAATTTAAGTTAGACATATTTTTAATTATAATTTATTAAAAAAGCAATCGCTAAATACATTTATTTTTGTTAATACATTTAAGAAAGAAGCGCCATACGCCAATAAAATAGTTTCTTAAGTTAAATTGATCTTCTTGCTAATCTTTTTTCTTTGAATTATTGTTCCAATCGATTTTTTAATTAATAAATAGTTAAACATACATGGCAATGATTTAATTATAAGATAACGCCAATCAAACATTCTTTTCACGATTAATTTCGACAGTTTTCCTGTCATCATCAGGTGGGATATAATAACTCATTAAATTAAGGATTTTAAACAAATTTAATTATATATAAAAAAAATTTTTCATTTTATAAAAAAATATATTATTTTTTGAAAATTTTAACATTTAAAATTTAATTTAATAATTTAAAAATTTTTTATTAATTATTTAATTTAACACAACAATCAATACATACAATACACAAAAGCTTATTTAAAAATACTCAACACACAAGTATTTACTGCATTCTGCACATTAATTTTCGGATTCAATGATTTTATCAACAACGCCTTTTTTAATTAATGGCATTTTGCAATGTTTTGTAATTCTATCAAAATATAATCTTTGTTGATTGACATTGTATTTATTAAAAACTTGACTATGAATCAGTAAAGATATCGATGTTTTTTTGATATATTTACTCATTCATAGTCAAGCCTTTTAATAAATACAATGTCAATCGAAAAGAATTCAATGGTGAAAATTGAAAAAAAGTTCTTATAATTTTTTAAATTTAGTTATTAAAATTTAAGATTTATTTTTCGAAATCAAAAGAGGTAGAAGGACCTAGCTGAATATTTGAAATGTAACCTTTACATAAAGGCAGCATTTGAAAAAAAATATCTGATATACTGTTAAAAATTAAATTAATTGTAATTTCATGAATAAATCTAACATTCTCAGCTCTCCACCTTGGCAAAAGGGCAACGTTTTAACAGGAATATCTGAAATTCTATAGAAATAAAAAATTTAAAATATAATTTTATAAATAAATCTTTAGTAGTTTTTTCATAATTTTCTCTATAACTCAAAGTAGAGTTCTCCGATTCTAGCTCAAAAAATTTTCCGCCATGTTTTTTAATAAATTGTAAACAATAAAGTTTTATATAGCTTTTATTTCATGCAACATGAAAATTCTACACAGAGATAAATTTGTGTGTTTTAATAATAAGAGTATTGATTTTTTTTATATCATAGATGCTTTTATTTCATACAAGCAAGTGTATAATTATAAACAATTTTTTTCAAATTTCACCACTGATTTATTTTCCATTGGCATTGTATTTATTAAAAAGCTTGACTATAAATCAGTAATATATTGATGTTTTTTGATATTCACAAATTTTCGGCATTGCTTTTTTCAAGTGTATAATTGATAATTTTATGTTTTGAATTCCGTGCTATGTGGGTATTTCTGCTAGTAAAATAAATAATAATATTTAATTTCAAATAGTGTTGATGGCTTCATGACATTTATTCCCAAAACAAAATAAAAAAATTCCCAGATTATTAAGAAGACAAATGTGAATTATTATAATGAGAAATCTTTGTCGGTACCCCATTATTATGATTTTGTATTAATATCTTGCTATATGATTTTATATGTCTCCCTTTGCAAGGCGATCTTTTAAACATAATTTGCTGTTTCCGTTTATTTTATAATGAAAATTTTCTAATTTAGGCCTTTTGCTAACAGACAAATCAGATGAAATTATTCTCAATCCAAAAATTATTGCTCGTAATTACCTCAGATCGTGGTTTTTCCTCGACCTCATCAGTTCCATACCTCTCGATTATATATTCCTTGCCGTGAATAGAGGCGAAAATTACCATCATTTCGTATATGCCGGTTAGATGTTTTCATTTTTCACATTTCCTGTTTTCAGTGCAACTTTGCATTTGTTTAATTAGTTAGATCATTTTAAACAACTTAATTATTATTTTCTGTACTGCATTTACAAATCATTTAATATACAAACTTTAGAAGAATTTAGGATGAAATTATCAAAAGAAAACCCCGAATTTTATTCTATTCTATTTGACAAATTTATTGATTATTCTGACCCAAATTTTTCTTGGGAACTAATGAAATCGTTTATGCGGCAAAATACGGGGAATCACTGATTCTTTCGGATGACACAATGACACAATGATTTACTGACACAATGGCATACTGACACATTGACGCGATGACATACTGACACAATGTCATAGTGACACAATGGCATACTGACACAATGGCATACTGACACAGTGACACGATGACGCAATGGCAAACTGACACATTGACACGATGACACAATGAAATACTGACACAATGTCACGCTGTCACCTTTCCATAATTATACGTTAAATAAATTCAATTAAAATTAAGCTACCAAATCACCCCCAAAGCAATAATTTTTGTCGTTTAAGCTAAGATTAAGGCTTAGGATAATTACTTTTGTTTTAATTTCTGGTTGCCCGCATTTACCAAACATAACATATATTTCATAAATCATATATCTTGTATATATAAAAAACGAGATTACAATACATATACTCATTGAAAATTATGAGTAACACAAATACACAACTTCCAAATTGAATTTGCTATATGCAGACAATTTGGACATAATATTCACGTAATATTTTTTGTGCTTGCACAGAAAATACACCGAAACTTAAAATTGTGTGCATATTTTTCATTATGATGTTTGTGGAATCCACAATGTGTATAAAAGCGGATAAATTTTGCTTTCCCCCGTAATTCTGGCTGTATGCTCCTAGTAAGCCTGTGTGTATGCATTCTATCAGGCACTGTATTTATTTTCCTGCTTATAATAAATTGAATTTGGAAATCGTGTATTTGTTGAAAATTTAAGAACTGTACATACGGAACCGACGAAACCTGACTGCAATTTTTTGTCTCGTGCAATATGAAGTCATTCGTTTTGTAAAGATAAAATTTATCAATTACTAATTCTAATTTGAAAAAGTATTTATTTAAATGAAATTAACATATTTAGGAAAGACTCTTCGGATATTACGATTAGCCAAACTGTTGAGTATGTTAAGATTATTGCGTTTATCAAGGCTTGTTAGATACGTCAGTCAGTGGGAAGAAGTGAATTGTCTTTATTATTATCATTATTATTATTATTAATCTTTTAATTTGTTCTACCTGTTTTAAGAAATACAACAAAAATTTATAATAAATAAATAATAGCCTATGATTACAATTGACTGACAAGTGTACAAAAATTGTCTATTGTTCGCCATGTTGTAATGCAATATTATAATAATAATAATTAATATTAGTTTTGTGAAAATTATATCAGATTTAGTGTAAAACACAAATACTTTTTCTGTATTGATGAGATAATGTTCCAAGTTCAACCAAAGCCTTTTCCTGAATAATAATTACACAAAATTCTCAGTTGTTAATGCACCATTTCTATATTCAATTTGCTATAAGCAGACAAATGTATAAAACACTCGATTCATACACATATTCTTATTAGTGACATACAATCAGAACCAAGGGACAAATGGAAAATACCACAAATGACACAAACTAAAAATTTTTAAATTTTTTTATACAGCTTCTATAATGTTCTTTAACTCTTTGGTGCAAGGTCCTGAGTATACTTCAAATGTCGATTTCATTGCATACATTGCACGTGATGCAATAGACGATGTTTTTTCTAAAGCACATATCTTTCGGTGTCTGGCAGTTTTTCATCGTGCAAAGCAGCGACTGCCTCATGACAAGATTAAATAATAAAATAAGTTTTCACAGAGAATTCAAATACCCATTCAGTCTTGATGTCGTACACACATCTATCGAACCAAAAGAGGCTATTCAATGTTTAGAAAAGAAATTAAGAGAAAGCAACTTGTTAATAAAGGAAATGAATATCGAGAATATCACCGAACTCCTCGAGAACACCTATTTTACTTTTGAGCAAAATATCTATAAACAAGTTAAAGGTCTGCCTGTGGATTCTAGCATATCAGAGTTAAAAGAGTTAAAGAACATCTAGATCCTGGTGGAACATCCTCGTTGGGCAGACATCTCCGGCAGTGTCAGCCAACAGAGGAAAGAAAAAATATTTCAATAGAAATCATAGCTAATGGAAACATCCAAAAGAAAAATGTCAGATTCAAAGAAGCAATTCTCATCATAAACAGACAGCCATAGATCAACACTAAAGAAGAAATCAATGAAATCATCAATTTGATCTGTTGTCATTGACCTTGAGAATAACTGACAATATATAAAAAAATTAAAAAATACATATAATAAATTAAAAAGTAATAATTAAAATAATATAGAAAAATTTTAAGAAATAGGATTTGAAAATCGGAATTGACACATTTATTGAAATATTTAAATAGCATATATAAAGTAGTTATTGGAGGTTTTATTTAGAATATTTTGAAATATTTTATTAGGCTTCTAGTAGCTAATTATAGAAGCTGTATAAAAAATTTAAAAATTTTTAGTTTGTGTCATTTTGGAATTTTAAATGGAATTTATTTTATTTTATTTTTAATTTTAATTTTCAGTAAAATTTTAAAGGTTTTTAATAAAAAAATTCATATATTATATTTATATATTATATTTACAACCAATGAGAATTAAGAGAAAGGAAATAAAAGAAAGATTGAAAGGGATTTTTGGGAAGAACATTGCTAAATTCCAGGAGATTGACAAGGACTATCTTATAGTCGAAAAATTTTTCATTAAATACATTATTTGCAGCAAAAGGCATAAATTATCATTTTATTGTTTTAAATAATAAATGCTGCTACCAAGAAATCATCACTTTATATAATAATAATAATAATAATAATAATAATAATAATAATAATAATAATAATAATAATAATAATAATTATTATTATTATTATTATTATTATTATTATTATTAATATTATTATTATTATATTATCATCATTATTATCATAACCATCCTTATTGTTTTTTTCATTTATTTAAATACTTTGAAATTTTATTTTACAATATTTTGTTACTTTTTCCTCTGCCTCGAATTGAAAATAATTTCCTATTAATTTAGCTATTAAAATTTATGGTTTTCTTGTAGAAAACCTATTACAGCTTATTTCCCATTATTCATACTGACTATAAGCAATATTTTTGGCATTTAACCCTAATTTGGCGTTTTCTTTATAAAATAATTAAATTAACCAACAAAAGCTAACTTCATTTTCACGAACAAATACATAAATTCTAACCCAATTTACAAACTAATTTGGGTGTAAATATCAATCAAATAACCTTTTGTATAAATTTTCACTATGTTTATCTTTACTTTTATACGCTTTTCTGGCATAAATAATTTCAGTTAAGCAAGTCAGATCAACAATCCTTTCACATTTTCGACAATATTTCTAAATCGATAAAATAGAATCCTGCCTATCAGATTCGGAGATTTTGTTTTTCTAAAGAAATGATTAATGTCATCAATAAAATTGGAATTAATTAATTAATTAATTAATATTTTTATAACAAATCTTCTTTAATCCCACATTAATTAAATTTTATGGGGTTCGTCGTTGACTTTTCTCTTCCTTAATACGCCTAACCCCCTCAATAATATTGTTTTTTACATTTATCTAATTATAACTTCTGAAAATAACTTCTTAAGCTATTTTTTGACGATATACAATTATATTTTGTTCTTGAGATCCCCATATAAATAGTAAGCCCATTTATTATGAGTGATGAAGCTTACCTTGCTAAGGTTGAAGCTGATCCAAAATATCAACATGTTACTGGTAAGTCCAATTCTCCATCACATTTATTCAACATTTGACAAAAATGACATTGAAAAATAACTAATATTCAAAATATATTCATTTTTTATTCATTTCCAATTTTCATTAAATTTGGTTTGCTTAAAAATAAAAATAATAATTTTAAGTTCAAATTTGACCAAAATTATAAATTATAAACCAAATAAATATTTTCATTTCTCTAATGAATATTTTAAATATTCCTTGAGGCTACTAAAATACATTAATGAATTAAATTGCAAGCTATTTTAATTAATTTTAATAGCAACTTTACCAGCTTGTAATATTTCTTTGTTCATTATTAATATTTTATTTTAATATGGTAATTAAAATAATTTAGGATATATATTATTATCTATAAACAATAATAATAATAATAATGATAATAAAAATAATAATAAAAATGAAAATAATAATAATAATAATAATAATAATAATAATAATAATAATAATAATAATAATAATAATAATAATAATAATAATAATAATAATAATAATAATAATAATAATAATAATAATAATAATAATAGTCAGTAATAATTGAATCGAGTGAATTACAAGAAAGAGAATGATTTGGAACTTTAATTTCAATCAAATCATCTACAGAAAAATGTATTCCAATAACAGGATCTAGATTACTTGTCATCAAATGTTTTTCGATTAACCTTTTTTCATAAACATGTCTTGATAATCTATTAAGAACTGTAACTTCAGGAATTTCGTTGGAAACAGAACAATTTAACGACATTTTAAGGAAAATTAGAACTGAATAGATTTCATTAGAATAGGCTTTCAAGTCTCCAACCGAAACTTTATTTTCCGACTCCAAAATCTGGATAGACGATCCAGTTGCCGCACATAGCCAATATATGTTTGGAGAGAAGATAAATTTATTAATAATATCACATAATTCTAAAGCTCATAAATGTCTTCCTTCTGATAAGTTCCATAACATTAAAGTTCCGTCCCATGATTCAGACAATATTTAATCAATATTTAAACATAACAACATCACTTTCAAAGTCATCCCAAATAATCATAGATTTGTCCCTTGATGCAAAAATAAGATGTTTGGATAGATGTTCGTTGCAATCTTTGATTTTGAAGCATCAATAATCATACGACTATTGATTTTCATTGTTTCTGGTATCCATGAAATAAACGCCAAAGTACCCTAATGCATAGCAACCTTCTTTAGCATATGTTTCGATCATGTGTAATCTGAATCTTTCATAAGGAGTACCTTGTGAGGTGTTTTCAGCTGATAGTTAAATATTTCAATGGTTTATCAAAATAGTTTTAAATTGTAAATAATTGACTATTAAAATAACTTTTAAATAATTTTTAAATTGGATTTTTTAAGTTGAAATTTTTGAATTAAAAATTAAATTAGTTTTTAAAAAAGAAGTTTTATTAATGAAAAATGTTTAAATAAATATGTTTTAAATATTGAAATATTTTGATAAATGGTTATGAAAATATTTTATTCAACGCGGAAAATTTGTTTGGAAATTATACAATAAATAAAAAATCATTAAATAAATATTTGGAATTATATCGTTAACTTTTAAACCGGATTTAAAAAATAATTTAGAAGATGTTTTAGCAGCTTCTAATATACCTAATTCCCCAGTTTCTAATGGAATAATTCTATCCTCCTGTTTGTTGAGTTCAAAGACTACATATTGAAATCTGCGTTGTAATTTAATGTAATTAAGATATTCTTCAACTGAAGGATCACATTTAACACCTGAAGCCATTTTAACAAAGGAACTTTATTAATTGATTTGTTCCAAAAAATTCAAATCCTGTAAACTAAAACAACTTTTAATCCAAAACTTCTAGAAAACTCTAATCAATTCCTCGCGTCTGTGTGCGCACATCAATATGACATAGCAGTTTAAAAATAACGCGCGCACAGACGCGACAAAATAAAAATAATACACACACCGCCAGTCAGAGGTAGAAGTCATTCCCCCTCTGACTGGTCGAAATAATCATATTAATAAAGTTCGCTGAGGTTTTACTGGATATTTTTGAACTTGTAGACGAATTGATTGGTTGCGTTCTGAACGGCTTTTATCGATCGGTGAGTTAAGAATAATTTTCATTTGCTTCAATAACTTCCACAATTCAGTTCCTAACAATTCACTGTATGAATTTCTTTCCAGTTTACTTTTGAGAATATTGAACTGTTTTTACAAATTCTTCAATTCTTTACTTGAATTTATCATTGAGAATTTTCTATTTCTCTCAATTAAATCTTCAAAATTGTAAATCAATTTTAAATCAACGTTTGCTGCGGGACAAAATTTGATTAAGTTAAATATTAGAAATTATGAATTTTTTCCCTGTCTGAGATTTGGTTGTCATTGTTTTCAATAAGACAATATTTCATGCATAAATACCTCATTACTGAGTTATGTTTTTCATTTGTTACCATTATCAAGTGTTAGGTAACCATTATTAGTTTCTCTGTAGTGTCTAGAATTGTTGTGAATGGATAATCCTTTTGTATTTTGGATGTCCTGTAGTGAGTATAGTAGGAAATTTTTTTTTAACAAAATTAAAATTCCAGAATAGTTTATTTTTAAATTTGTGAAGGTTTATAAGAAATATATATTGTCTTGATTAAGAAAAAGTCAGTAGCCCTAATAATTTGACAGGAATAATTATCTCCTTATTTCCCCTTGATAATTCTTTGCATATCCTTTTGGTTAATAAATCTAAACAGAGGGGACGGGTTGAAGAAAGCAGGACAATAATATTATTTGTTAATACATTTTTAACTTTAATTTCTGATGGTTGTGTCCCCTTCCCAACAGAACCGTACTCTTGTGAACACGCCTGTCAATGTTAATTGTGCTTTTAAACAAAACTGTAAAATTTTACTCATCTCGTTTAAATTTGTAAATTTCATTTTTTTGTGTTTTCCATGAAATCCGTTGTCAGGTGAGATATTTTCGATAGAAAAATAATTTTTTCCTAGATTTCTACAAGTATATTATGCACGAATATTTACATGACAAACATGGGAAAAAGTGTTTCTATGGATACTGTAGGTCTGTTTTTATTATAAAATAATTTCAAATGATGTTTTGTTTAAATTGTAAAAATTATATAGATTGAAGTTTAACTGGAAAAAAGCATTTGTCTGTGAAATGTAAATATTATATTTTTAATAGAGTTAGTTAGAAATTAATTTATATAATTAAATAATAATAATAATAATATTATTATTATTATTATAAAATATCGCAATTAATAAAATTTCAGAATTTATATGTAATAATTAAATTGATAGCCGTTGATAAATCTAGATTAAAAATAAAAGACAAATTGATAGTTTTAGATGTTCTCGGATCGCCATTCAATCGTGTAACATATTTATTGTACCAGAAAGACATATTCAATCACATATACATATTCAATCAAGAATATTTTCAAAAAAAATTTTTTAATTTTATTTCAGAATTATATTTATGAATAGCATTTTATTACTATGCAAGTATGTTTGAATTTCATTGGCTAAATGTTTAAGTATGATTAATGATTTCGATTTCGAAGCCTCTGATTGGTTTCTTTAAATAATTTTCCGGAAAAAAGAAAATTGTAAATGAATTTTGATTTTGTTATTAATTTAACAATATTTCTAAATAAATGAATTTTATCTTCTTTCATAATATAGTTCCTTTATAATTGCTACATAAACATCAAAGTTTGTCTTAAAATTTTATCATGCTGTATTGCTGTCGGATTATTGCTGAAAATATAATAAAATGAGAGTATAATTTCAGAAAATTAAAGATCTTTGACAATCATAAACAGCAGAATATCACTGGCACATCTTTAAAAGTGGTATAATGTTTTTAATAGACAATTACTAAGCAGAAGATCATATCAATTCACACTATTTATAATTTATACTTGCGCTTTAATTAAGTAAATTAACCGTAAATAATGGCACGTTATTGTATCTTTTAATTTTTATACTCTCTATCAAACTTGAATTTAATTGACAATAATTTATATTTAATAATTTGCAAGAATGAGGCCCAACATTTTAAGATTTTTTTTTAATTTTCTATTGATTTTTTAATTTTTTTAATAAATTATAATTTTAGTTTTTGAACATAGCCAGTAAATTTATTGGAATCTGTAAGCTGGTGCTTTTGATGCTGCTCCTTGGGCATTGGAACGCTTGTATTCAATTCCTCATTCCGGTACTTATGGAATTCCCGACTGAGTCTTGGGTTGTCAAATGCAAATTGCAAGTAAAATTTTAAAGACAGTTTTATAAGTTTTAAGATTATTATATTTATTTATTGTCAGTTTTGTTTTAATTTGGAGAGAATAGTGTGATACTTAATTAAATAGCGCCATAAAATTCAAATTGGCGAAAAATTTCGAAGAAAAGGAAGTGGATATCGCACATTGAAATTGCATTTAATGTAATTTGGATTGGAAAATAATTAAATTAATTTTTATTCCGTCAACCAAACAGCACACCTAAAATGCGATTTTCACAAAATTCTGTCAAAATTTCAGGAGCACATTCTATAGTCCAGTGGTTCTCAAACTTTTTTGATCGCGACCCAAATTTTTGACATTTCATGCCAAAAATTTTATTGCGACCCACATGACAAAGATTAATTTTAAAATAAATGTTTATTTAATGAGATGAATGTAGTTGCATAAGTCATCGCGACCCACCAAAAATTCTTTCGCGACCCAAAAATGGGTCGCGACCCATAGTTTGAGAAACACTGCTATAGTCAATAAAAAACTTTTATCCATTGAATGAATTCTCTAAGGTTGACATGATAGAAATGGATATCATTATAGCTCAAGGATTAGGTAGTCGCATAAAGTTAGATATCCCAAATAATCCTTTTTTTAAAAAGATATTTGAAGTTATTTAATGGCGTGTTGAAAATATGAGATAATTTAGTTTTTGCGAAATAATATGTTTAATAATAATAATAATAATAATAATAATAATAATAATAATAATAATAATAGTAATAATAATAATGATAAAAATAATAATAATAATAATAATAATAATAATAATAATAATAATAATAATAATAATAATAATAAATAATAATTATTAAAACAAAATACCATTTTAACCACAAATTTACACCTTTAGTTTCTATTAAATATTAAATATTATATTAAATTTTTATGTTATTTATATTTAAATTTGAAATTATATTTTTAAATGCACATTTGAAAATGTTATAAGAAATATTAACTAAATAAATAAAGTTTAAAATCTTTCATATATTTAAAAATCTTATATTTTTCAAGTAATTTTTAATATAATTTTCAACAAATTCAAATTATTTTTCTCACAAACATTGCAAAACATTCAATTAGTTTAAACAAAATGTCATTTTGAATTTTTTGACTTCACAAATCATGTATGCTATTTATTAACTACAATTATTATTGTATAAATGACATCCATAAATACATTAATTTAATCATGTTGAAAGGATTTATGCTTCGGTTGGGAAAATAATTTTGCTTTGACTCCACGAGTATTTTAAAAAAAAATGTTAAGATTTAATGATTTTAGAATATTAATATCATGCTTTTTTTCGGTGAAATTTTATACGTACTTTTTTTGATCAAGAAGGGTGCATAAAGCACTTCGACCCAAAATTACAAATAAAAATTAAATTACTCTTTTTCTAATTAACTGTAAGATGAAATTTAAAATATAGAAATGTGAAAATCTATAGAATAAGTTTTAATATATATGGCTCTCATCAGTACTATGCAGGAGACGCGAATATTTCTCTTCGCGCCAGGTAAGTATACAATATTGCTGATTCAACTCTATTGCATACTTTCCCCGGTACACTGGAAATCATATCACTTGCAAATTAGGTAAATCACAGAAAAAANAATTATTCTTTGATTCTTTATAATTTTTACCCATTCCAATTTTATTCGAATCAAAATATTTTGACTTTTACTCAATCAATTCAATTAATTAACCTTAACAATTAATTATAATCAAAAACTAATTAATTAATTTAATTAATTAATATTATTTATTACACAGTAAAAATTATATTTTCAAATTTTAAAAAGATAGCTTATTATGTATTTAATAATGGGATCCTTTAAAGTTTCATTAAAACAAACAATTCCGACCTTTTGTATTAATTTGAAGATTTGCAAATTAACGTCAATCCAGCTGGCAAATTTTTAAACAAGTAATTATCAGGCTTTATTATTGAGAGATCTCCGTTTTATTGCAAATATTTGTCTCTTAATGTCAACATCTGATAATAAATAATTTAGATATTTGTCGGAATATTTCATAAAATATTATTTATAAATTTACGCTTTGTTGTAAAAATATAAGTCAACGATATTTCTTTTTTATCTTCATTTTCATTGGATTAAAATAGTAAATAAATTCTTATTTTTTTACTTTTAACTGAAATCATGTCAACGAAAATTACTTACAATCATTTCATTTTAATTATTTAAATATCATGAGAATCTTTTTTTACAATTGCGTATGTTATGATCTGTCATTTTTATGTTAAAGGACCACAAAGGTTTTCGAATGATCAAGAGGGTTTGTGTGATGGATAACATTCGGAAACAATTAATTTAAGTAACTCCAAAATTTTAATTCTAAAATCCTTTAAATTTCCAAGATGTGTAAGATAAATTTTATTTCATGAGCCAAGATTTCTATTTTTATTGTGCTATAATAATGTAACTAAATTACCCCTCCATCATGGCATACTCTAATAAAGATAACCCATGGAACATATCAACGCAACACATGGACCTGTTGGGGAACATAATAAATAGATTATTCTCATGAAAGAAATAATAATTTGGGAGAGAAACTATGATAATAATAATAATAATAATAATAATAATAATAATCATAATTATTATTATTATTATTATTATTATTACTATTATTATTATTATTATTTTTATTATTATTATTATTATTATTATTATTATTATTATTATTATTATTATTATTATTATTATTATTATTATTAATATTATTATTATTATTATTGTTATTATTATTATTTATATATATATATATATATATAATTATATATATATATATATATATATACTATATATACTATATATATTTAAAATGTTTCATAAACGTTTCCGAATGTCTAATATAAAAATTCTGAATACAAAAATTGTTTTTCATAAGAGAATTATGTATTTTGATTTATATAATGCTTGGACATAAAAATAACTAATAATCTAAAACTGAAATTTAAACATAAAAAGGCGGTCATTTAATGGATTTTACCTAGTGTTCCAGTTGATTATAACTTCAACGGGAATTCCTAGACATTTTACAGATTTACTAGGATATATTATGAAATACATATCTTTATAGGTTCTGCTTAAATTCATCAAATTCCCAGATTTGAGTTCACTAGATTGAACTTGTCCATTGTCCATAATTAAATTGAAAACTCACAACAATTAAAATAAACAATTATCTATAAATGGAAATATGTAATGATAGAAAAAGCCTCAGTTGTAAAATATGATAAAGTTATGTTATTAAAAGAGAAATTGATAATCTAAAAATGTCAGAGAACTCGAAAGTGAAAAATATTATCAATTTAATTAGTTCTATTGTTAACAACAAGCTTACAGTCTCCTGGGGATCAGTGATATAAAAGTAAGTAAAGATATTCATTTTTTTTCTGTTGTTTATTTCTACTGTCACGCAGAAATGATATAGATAAATTTGTTATCCTAATCGCTTGAAATGTTACATTACAATTAGTCTGAACAGAACATTTTATATCTGATTTTTAGGAGGCTGATCTTCCCCCATTCTTCAGCTATCTGCCTAGACATTGATGTCATTTTAAACAATAATACTTTATTTTACAAAAATTCTCAATATTATTTTATTAAAATTATTTTTTCTTCTTAGTCTGTCAGAATTATTATTTCTATGAATATTTCTTCAGTCAACTAATTCCATTCTAATTAAGGTTCAATAAGGCTTTTAAATAAGTTTTAATAATTTATTTCATAACAAAATTGTTTGAACATTCATATCAAACAAACAATTTAATTTACCGAAATATATTACACATAAATATTATTTTGCAGTTTTGGATGTTTAGTTGTGATTGGCTTATCACTGACCAGTTTGATTGGCTACTTGTCATCCCTTATGACTGACCTGTCACTAACATTTAAGAATTCCAATGCTTCTAATTTTTAATGTCTAATTTTTAATCACGTTTTAATGTTATATATTATTTTTTGTTGATTTTTAATAAATATTAGTAAATTTGTGTCTTAAATTTTTTGTGTTTCGATCTTTTCTCTTATAAGCCGTGCTTGGTATAGAATATAATAGGTATATGTCCGAGAGGTTGGGGCCCCTTGCGGATCTGGGCCCGGGGCTATAGCCCTATTAGCCCATATGTAGATCCATCCCTGGTCTGCCTATTTTTTTATTTACTTATTATCATTTAAATGCAATTTTATTAATATAATTAATATTTATTAAAAACCATAATGGTCTGAAATGATGCGTAGCAACCAACTTCTTAGCGATTTGATTTTCATTTCAAGCAATCTGAAACATATTATTAATATTTGTACTAGCAAGAAACTACAGAAGGAAAATGCAAAACAGCTATACTAAAAAGGCTTCCTGTTAATTCAAAAAAAAGTTTTAAAATTATTCAAAAACCTGATTATATATGTGTTCGCATAGTAACTAAAGTATGTAATATTTTAATTAAAAAATTAAAAATGTCAAAGAATCCCATCGAGATGAGTTGAATTCTTTAAAATTTAAAAAAAGATTTTTTGAAAATAAAACAACAAATAAATTTTGTTTGATTTCATTTGAAGTTGTTTATCTGCGTAGTGTAGAGGAGAAATTGTTGCAAAATATAAAATTTGTAAAACTGTTAGTTGGATTTTGTAACTTTATTTTGAGGAAACCTGGTGAACTTAATGTCCTTTTGATAATGGGAAATGATCCTAATTTGTTTAAACTTGAATGCGATAATGTAAATGTATTAGCAACAGAAAAATATATTGAAATGTTTCAAAAATGTGGAAACTCTTCTAACCAATCTGTTCAACCGGTAGCTTTACATAATTATTGTAAGACTTTCGTAAAGGAATTTTTAATAAATTTAATTATTTCTGGCCATCTTGATTTTAGCAGTAAAGTGATAGCAGCATTAGGAGTTACTAATGGTGCTGATAAATGCTTTATAACGAAACATTTTCAGATTTGAGGATGTTTTGTTTAAGTTTCTACGCTATAAAATAAATTAATCCTTAGCAGTGCTCCCCTACTCATTACCCTATTAAATTTTTAATAAAATAATTCAGATGTAAAATACCGTTAAAAACTGTCTAGTTTTCCACAGACTTACAACAATTAGTAAAAAGTAAATAATATAACTACTAAATAATTCATCATCGATAGTGAAAAGTCAATTTTCAGATAGCATTGAAATAAAAATGTCGAATTGTCGATTACAAATAAAAGTTATAATTAATCATTAATTTTTAAAATTTTATTATTTTCATTACAACTATAGATCGATTTGTTCTCATATGTAATTGATATTTTCGGCAGTGCTTTTTTAAGTGTTATTTGTGGCATTTTGACAATGCCGACATTTATTCAAGTCAAGTGGATATTGCAAATTCAATATTTTTCATCGGTTAATTTACAATTTTCCTTAAAAGACCTTTCAAACAATTAAATGTATATTTCTCATTTTGACAAATAAAATTAACGTTCTGGCTTTCAGTTTGAAACATGTTTAAAAATTAATTTTTTTTCATAATACTTTCCAAATACTTCTGGTCATTTCCCATTGAAAGGAGAAAAGTTTCCTCGTTCAAACATCAAAGAGTCAAACTGAATTTACTTTGCAAACTACTGAAAAATTGCCAATCAAAAAAATTCAACATTTAAAAATAAGTTCAACTGAAAAATCTAATTGTTTTTCGATTATTTCCATTGTAATTTCAGACAGTGTCATTTTTTTTCGTAAGGAAATATCGCATATTTTTCATGCCATGTCGTTTTTTGTCGTCTTTCGTAGGAATTTATGAACTCTGTCAATCTCATTTCAATTAAATGGCGACATTAGTGGCTTATGAATTGGTTTTCCCCGTTAATCTTGCATGCAATCGAACTTCCTGGCCATTATTTTATTTGTTGCTTCAAAATAACTGAAAAGAATTCGTATTAAAAGGAGAATTGTAATTTATTATCACGAAATCTCAAGATTGGTAAATCATCATTGTAAGATTGATAAATAGAACATTTCTACCAGAATAGAAATAATAGAAAATTTCGATGAATGGCCCCCAGTTGTAATAAAACAATTGGTTAATAAAATACATTATCAATCATAATATAGATACAAAGATGGGAAGGCCCTCAAACTAAGGCTCTTAAAGTTTTCAAAAACATCTTCAAATTTTAATACTAAAAAGTATATAAGTTTTCAATATATAGTCAAACAAATTTAAAATACAGAAATACATTTATGATTAGATATTGCAATAATTGTCAAACAAAAAACATCAAACAACAGATATAATTGACATCATTGAAAAATAAAATTCCAAATTAAAGTTAACAAATGTAAAAAATTTGGAAAAGTTTTGCTGAATTGAAATTAATAATAATTTGGTTCAGTAAAGTCAAACAATCAATATAATCAAGTTTTAATCAAATTTATATTAAATATATATTAATAATTAAAATATCAAATTAAAATAAAACACTTTTAAATGTCAAAGTCAAACTAGTAAATGAAAATCCCGATAAAATAAAATAATTAATATCAAATTAAAACAAATAGACATGATAAAAATCTTAAATTATTTTTTTAATTTCCTTAACTTGAATTAATCTTTTATTATTTTAAATTTAAAAAAATTTAATTTACTTAATAATATTTAAACAAAGAATCTATTCACATTATATATAATGTAATTTAATAATAACTTTCAATTTTTATCTACAACATTATATTTTTTTACAATATTATCCGCAAATCGGCTTTGTTTTATCAAATGATGTATATATTTGCAATTTTATCAAGAATTTCCCAAAACTATTGTAATATATTAAATAACAAAGGATTATTTTAATTAAACTTAACTTATTGTTTTGAATTCTTGTTTTTGCTTGATAATGGGGACTAAGTTTGGAAAAATATAATAATTTTAAAGAAATATTTTTTGTTATTATTTTAGTTTATTATTTTTACAACTGTTTTAGATATGTTTATTTGATTAAAATATTACATTGAAAAGATCTAATATATTTGTTGCAATTGTTGAAGTTTACAAGGTGTAAATTATGATATTGTGATGACTTTCGTTTTGACACCCGATAACCTTAGATGACTCGACCACAACGTTGAGAAAAAATTGTCCTCATGGGCTAAGTCTGTTCGGCAATTATTACTGCAGTGGACAGTGAGGCACATATGGCGGTCCAAGCGGCTAAATATAATGGGGTAAGTGAGACACAAGATGCATGTCTCATGGCAGTTAACGTGTTAAATTTTCTATGTCTATGGAAATTATGTAATAATATTTGTAAATTATTTTTACTTCTTATTTTTAAGATGGGCACTTTTTTTCTTGTGTATATTTTTGCCATAATTATTCAACAAGTTTTAGACATGCCTCTGTTTGTATTTTATCTTTTATTATTTTTATGCGATAACAGATTTTATTTTACTGCATAAGATAGTTATATAATATATAATATATATCTTTAAAGCCTTTTAATGAAATAATAATATTAAGACTTTTTATTGAGATGGTTCAAATTTAAAAAGATTTTTAAAGTATAATATTTTAGACTTAAATTGGTAATTCCGTGTTATCTTACCCCCAAAAATTAAATTAAAAAAGAACACATAATTATTATATTTATTTTCTAAATCACAGTTACAAACTCAGCAAATGTTTGTAAAGAGTTTGTAAATGGTCATCCAGGTGGCCAGAAAACCACAATGTCATTGAGAATAGTGTTGAATACATCGGCACTGTTGCTTAGAACACGTTTGCGCCACATAAACTCACATAATCACATAAATCACAGATAGCCTTAATAAATTCATGTTCAATAATGTTCAATAACGTCATCAATAATGTATTCTCTCATTTTTTATATTGTTATTTTAATTGTATTTTATAATTTAATTTTTGGGGGTAAGATAACATGGAAGTACCCTTAAATTTTCCTAGTTGACTGAATATTATTTTAAGCTTTATTTGTAAGAACTAATTCTTTGAAAGTATAAAACTATGGTTTTTTGGTTAAATTAATTAAATGTTAAACAAATAAATGATAAGGTAAGCCTTTTACTGCAAAGTATATATTTAATGAAAAGGATTATCTAATAATCTAAAGAATTTTTTAATTATAAATAAAATGCATCAAAAGGCTTACCTTTTTATTTACTTGTTTAACGATTAATTTCTTTTATATTCTTATAAAAATATATAAAATTAAATAAACAAATTTATTCATTTGAACAAATTATTAAAGTTTAAAAAAATTAAATTTATTTAAATAAGAAATTAATCAAATCATTTGGAGGATTAGTAAAAGTTTCATGGGATATTTGATCTGGTGCAAATTTCTACTATTTCATTGTTATGTGTATCGACGCATTAAAACAAATCTAAAATTATTCTAAAAATAATTTTTGAATATCCAGAGCACCAGGAAACCAACAATGGTAACAAATAAAGAGCAATATTATAAATTTAAATATTAAATTCTTTGTGAGACGATTTGCTTATTTTTAAATTACTTTTGCAATTTATTTCCAATGATTTAAACAGTTCAATTAATAAAAATACAATAGAGAAGCTAAATATTGGTATCAAATGTCCGAGATTTGTCTGGTTGTGAAAACTTTGTTCAAAAGAAACGCAAATTTTAGCAAAAGAGCTAAAATGAAAATTTTAATTGTGAAATTTATAGAGAATCACAGATTCAAATTTTTGAATTATTATTTTGTTTGAAATACCTTTTTAATTGCCCCTTTCAAAATTAATTAAGGTGATTTTTAATTAATTTATTAACGATGATTTAGGATTAATGCATTTAATAGAATAATAATGATATTAATATTATTATATAAATATTATCATAATAAATGTATGTTGTTATTAAAAGATTCCTGCAAAAATATTGCATATGCAAATTATTTTCATAGTATTTTTAGACTACCGTTCAATATTTTGTTTAATATTTAACTCACATTTTCAATTCTTTATATTTAAATGTTTATTAAATCTTTTAAAACTCTCACTTGTCTTCAATTATTGTTTCTACTATGGATATTTTCAGTTAGAACACTTGAGTTCATCCTAATATATTATTATCATTACATAACCGTACAGCTCTTTAAATAGTAGAATTTATTAAATTGCCACATACTCGCGTATAAGTCGAGAAATTTACGTCCGATTTTCAAGTCAAAATAGCCACTTCGACTTATATGCGGGTCATAAAAAGTGCAAATTAATTTTTAACGAAATTATTAAATTGTTTATAATTTATTAAGTTAATTAATTAATTATACAGCATTTTTTTTATTAAATAATCAATTGAATAAATTAAAATTCTTAAAATAAAATTGTAATTTATCAAAAAATATTTTCATGCATAATTAACGAACAAATAATAAACTTGACAACATATTATTTCCAATCAGATTGTTTTTATCATTTCATTTATGATTCTTACGAAACATTTCGTACTTGATTGTATTATTTTTTGTCTGTATACTATCTCAAATTGTGAGTATTTTCAATAGATCTTTGACAAATTGCATTTATACTGAAATCAATTTTAGGCAGTGACTCGTGTCATGGTTTTTCAACACTGACCCCTTTCACTGACACTGGTAAATCTCCCATTGTTCTGATAGCCCTTTCTACTAAACGAATAGAATAATGCTGATACGACATACCAAATCCTTATCTTATTACCAATTCTAATTGCTCTCAAAATTTCGCTCTTTGTCTGTCAATTTACTTTGAAGCTTACCCTATTTGTAAATCTAGGTTCTTCGAAATATCTTGATATGGTGTAACCGTTAGACTTATTAATATACATAAACCTATCTATAATAACCTTTGGTCATTATGTCGGAGATTTATATATCCTAATTCAAGGATGGCGAACCTATGCACTCGTGGTCAAGGTGACACGCGGACAAAATTTCATTGGCACATAAAATAATACGGATATTGATTTATTATCAAAATCTTATCAACAAAAATCTCATTATAATACATATTTTTATTTTACAGTAAAAGGTTCGCCATCCCTGTCCTGATTTCATTATTTCAAAAAATGAATTATAATAAATAATAATAATAATAAATAATAATTTAATAAACAGTTAAATCTCTGAATTATAAATAATTCAACTATAAAGTTTGTGATCTTTTATGTTTCACTATTGATCTTTTTAGTCAATGTCAGTGCCTAAAATTTTTATTAATATATAATTAAATATTAATCGATAGTCTGAAAAGAAAGGAAGATAAATCTTATTGGGTTTAAACTCTGTGGAGATTGTCCAATTGAAATAATTGTAATATTCCGTACAGTAATAATATGAAACTATAAAATATATATTTTTATAAATATAAAATGTAATATTTTCTTGGTTTAAAAAAAAGCATATTCTTTATATTATTTAAACTTCAAAATCTTCACATGGCTAGGAGGTCTCAAATATGTTTTTCTTTTGGGCCTAAAATAGTTGTTTTGTCGCTGTATATAATATATATTAATAATATTTTATTTTTTATAATATATTTGAAGCATTTAATTATGAAAGTGAATTTGAGTTCAAATATAAAATTTTTGTTTTAATGAATCTATAAATTATTAAAAAAAATTAAGTTAAACAAGACAAGAAATTCTTAATGAATAAGAAATTATTCTAAATTACTTTAAAGCGATATCTATATGCATTTTTGTAAACCATCACTTAAGTTTTCAATGAAGGAAACTTTCAATGAGAAATTTATTTTCAATATTAAATTACCAATTCTAACAAAGATTTTGTAAAATAATTTATGAAAAATATTTATTCTAAAATAAATAGTAATTTGTTTAATTGCTTTCCTATACATTTTTTTTCTCGAGGTTATATTAATATTTTTTTTTAATAAAAGATAATTAAATTGGAATTTTATAAGAGTTTTAATGTGAAATTTTATTAAATAAATTTTAATGTGATATTTGATGCAATTTCTAATGGCAAAAAAGTTTCGAGCAATTATTAGGCTTGTCAAATTGCTGTTAACGCTGTTAAAATTTCTAAAAGCATCTGAAGACGAAAATTCAAAATTAAATTACATTAAATTTTTTCGTTTTTGGATGACTTAATACTTTAAATAAAGTGTAATGTAATACTTGATGTAATTTTCATTTTGATCTGTAACTTCTTGAAAGAACTTAAATTTTTGATTTTTGAATAGCACTTCGTTTCATTGTATCCATTTTTTCACACTTTTCCATGAATCTGTAATCTGAAGATTTTGGAATTATATATTCCTTAAATAAACACCATAACCAGAGATCTCGTAACATAATAACTGTCGTTTATCTACTTTCCCATTTCTCCTCATATAATCCAAACATTATGCTTAATATGACTTTGCATTTTCGCATTTCTAGATAAATTTCACTAAATAAATAGTAGATGTTTTGAGGCTCGCTAACTCACATACCCCGCGGGAGGTAGAAATTCCTTTTAGTAATGATGTTGAAATACATCATTTTTCAAAAATATTTCTACTCCGGGGGGGATGGGGGGAGTGGAGGGGTGTATGTGAGTTAGTGAACCCCTATTCATATACTATAAATGTTTTCATTGTCATTGTCTACCTCTATTCTATAATAGGTACCATTATTTTTAAAAACAATCATTTTAAACTTATATTCTTGAAACCCATTTGCATTAAAGTTAATAAGCTCTTCTAAATCCAAATCACTAAAAAGACATTTTTACCATGTAATAAAATGTAAAATCTTATTCTTTAAAGAGATTAACTTTCGAGACCTCCTTTATCCAAAACAGAACATTACTGTCAAGATTCAGTATATACATGTATTAACTAAGCTAAATTTATTGGCTAGCACTTATTGGAAAATTGATATTTATCCTTAAACATTTTATTGATCTACTCTCATCTAATAACGAAAATGCTTTAATTGTGAACAAAATAAATGTCTTTTTTTGTATGGTAGTTCTAGTTTTCTTCATATTTCATATTTCAATCGTTTCAAAAAGATATTTTTTAAGATATTTATTATAAAAAGTCAATTTTCTGAGAATACCTGCAAAACAAAATTTTCATTAAAACGAAAGAGGTTAACGTCTGAAATTGAATCTTTTTTGACATGCTTTAATTAAAATTAACATTTAACTGTCATTTTATTTTTATACATAGGTTTCCATTTTACTTTGAAAGCGAGACTAAAAAGTGAATAATTAAGAGCCTGGGAAGGTTTTGTATTAGAATTCATTTGTATTTAGGTTGCTAATAGAATTTAGTATATTTTACACATTTATTATACATAAATTAAAAGGTTGGGATTTGTTTTATTATATTACACTAATGAGGAATTATTTAGGCATTTATTTAAATTGAAATAATTTGATAAATGTAAGTTAATATTATTCGTGTGAATCTAAACTTGGCCATGATAAACCTGTATTCAATGAGTTTGTCTGTAAATTATACATCACAAATCTTCATAATATGAAATATATAATAGAATATTAAATATATATATAAGAAATCAAATCTGGAAATCAAAATCCAGCTTGTTAATGAATAAAATAAGTGTAAAAAGATTTCTTCCGATAATTTGTAATTAATTGTTATTTGTAAGATCTTTTATTTTTTTACCATTGATCTATTGAAAAGGGGTGTTGAAAATTCGTGTCAAATAAATAAATTGATCGATTGTCTGAAAAGAAATGAAGATAAATGAATAATTTAGAAATCTCCACGGTATTTCATTTTTACAAGATGAAAAATACAAAATTTAGCTTTTAAAATTTTTCTAAAAAATTTTTGAATGTTCTAGAAGAAAAATATTTGATATAAATAGCCATCAATAAATCATTTGCTATCGAAAATTTTATTAGTCATCATCAATAAATAAAATTTCTCTGAATTCGTAATTAGTGAATTTTGATTGAGTGCTTTCTTCAATATTCTATCATAGTAATTCTTGTCAAACTATCATATTCCAGTTATTTTTGTTCATAAAATATTTTTTGTGTTAAAATGGAGGATTATTATGCAAACTAGAAATTATGCGAAAATTATGCGAACGAGGAGGCAATGTTTGGTTCAGATTGCGATACTAAAATTGATGATGAAATTTCTTTATTTTTATTCGAAGATATAGATGATTGGACAGATGATGATCAGGATCCGACAACTCATACATTTTTGAAAAACCTCGTCAGTGCATTTAAGTTGAACTGAACCCAATTGATATATTTGAACATTTTTTTCGATGAAGAAATGATGAATCACATCGTGCATGAAAACAATTTTATATCAAAATCTGAACAAAATATGCATCAATCGAGAAAATATATAAAAACTGGGGGAAGATAATTGTATTCTTTCTTCGCGCTGATATTTCTTACCGGAATGTTATCCAAAAGGAAAATAAAAGACTATTGGTCATTGGATCCATTCAATTGACATATGTCAAGAAATCGAGTTTAGAATATTTTGAGGTGCCTTCACTTCAGCAATAATCGTGAAAATACTACAAGAAAGTTGAGCAAAATTTTTTTTTTCAAATTTTTTAAATATGTAAAATGATTATCATGAAGTAGTTTCGGGACTCAAAGTGTTAAGCAAATAAAAATAAAATAAATAATTTCGGTCATAATGGGATAGTATAAATATTTTATAGAAAAATCTTGATTAGAATCCTTTAGCACTCATATTGGTTCGAACAGTACACTTGGTCACTATTTAAAGCCATGTCTCACATGTTGAGCATTGGTTATGGACGATTTCCTCCTACGAGTATTTCCGAAGCTTGGATTACTATAATAAGTATGATGACTGGTGCCACTTGTTATGCATTATTCGTTGGTCACGCTGCTGCATTAATACAATCGTTTGACACCTCCAAGCGACTTTACAGAGAAAAGGTTGGTAACTCTATTTTGATTTTAAAATTATTCAATTTGTTTTAAGTTTAAACAAGTGGAAGAGTACATGACATATCGCAAGCTACCGCGAGCATTGCGTCAACGTATCGCTAACTATTACGAGCATAGATATCAGGGTAAAATGTTCAATGAGGACCAGATTTTGACAGAACTTAATGAATGTCTAAGAGAGGTTATATGTTTGATTTTTGAGTTCTTGACATTTGTTCAATACAGCAAGTTATTAATTATAATTGTCGAGCCTTGGTAGCTGCAGTGCCATTTTTTACATATGCAGACCAATCTTTTGTGTCAGAAGTAGTGTCTAAACTAATGTACGAAGTGTTTCAGCCTGGTGATTTAATTATCAAGGAAGGAACAATTGGGACGAAAATGTACTTCATTCAAGAAGGAATTGTTGATATTATTACTAAAGATGGAGAGGTTGTGACAAGTCTTTCGGATGGAAGTTATTTCGGAGGTACTTTTGTTTTTGATTTACATTTTATTGGTCAAAACTTTGAAATGTATAATTTGTGATATTATTATCTACTTCCATTGTTACGGCTCCTATATATTAAGTATATTTTGGTGTTAACTAAATAAAATGTAAGCTGGACGTTGCTAATAGTACCCTCTTAAAACTACAAATAATAAAATTAAGGGTAAAGCGCAATAAAATGCTGTAATTATAAGATATATATATATATATATATATATATATATATATTATATATATATATATATATATATATATATATATATATATATATATATATATATTACTTTATGTCCTCATTATTATAAATCAAATACAAAAAACAAATTGTCAATATAATTATTTTTATTCAGAATTTTATTAGAATAGCCAGATATTTAAAAATATTTTGATGTTGCTTTTTGTTTTAATTTAAAGATTTTTTTTCATTTTATTAATACTTATGTTTTAAATGTTTTTAAATAATTTTTTTGTATATTCTATGTATCTATTGTTGTTGCTAAATAAAATAATTAATAAATTACTAAATTAAGTTCAATATGTTAAAATTTTTAAAAAATATATATTATTTGAATTATAATTTTTAAAAGAATGAAATGCTTTTGTTAAAAAATTTTTATATAATTAATAATTAATACAATTAATAAATTTGTTTAAAAATCTATAATTTCTATAGTTATTATATTCCACCTGATGATGACAGGTAAACTGTCAAAATATGTCGTGAAACAAATGTTTGATTGACGCTTACATATAATTAAATCGTTGCCATGTATGTGTAACTATTCATTTTATTAAAATTTGAAAATAATAATACAAACAATTTTAATTTAAAAAATTGCTTTTTATGGTTTTTTTCCGTAATTTAAAATTTCTAAATATTTTACTCACAAATTATAATAATAAAATTCAGCAAAAAATTAAAATGTCTTGGAGAAAAATTATTATACAACTATCCAATAGACAGAGCACTCGATTTTCATGTTTTTAAGCAATTACAAAAATTAAAGCCATTTAATTATTTTTTTGTCAATTAAAATAAAAAAATTAAATTGTAATAAATTTGAGCAACCTATAATTAACACGACATTTGATAATGATTTTGCATTATTTATATAAAATAAAATTATATTCAATTAAATTTATAGTATGGGAAGGGAAATGTCGTGATGTGAATGCAAAGTAGAGATGCATTTAAACAACCGAGCAAAACACATTATGAAACAATCATGCATCAGTTGCCCATCGGATTGACCAATATCATTATAAAATTATTATTAACAAAACAAATGCGTTTCATCAGTAGTTGACTTTTAGTTGCCTAGCGTCAAGTGAAGATTTTTCATTTTTCAATTTTTTGATAGGAAAATCTTTAAAAACTAAAACGTTTTTTGTAATGATAACGAAAACACTTTGTAAATTCATTTTACATTGGGATAACGGTTAAAAATTTCAATGCTTAGCAAATTGGTCAAAAAATTAATTTCCACAATGAGCTTTTGGGAAAAATAAATATTCATATTTTGTTCATATTTTTTGGTTGATATATTTTGAAATGTATTTTAATTGAAATTTTAATAATAATATTAATAATAATAATTATTATTATTGAAAGAATTTCTTATGTTTTTCACAACTGATTTCTTTTCATAGGACATTTTCTTTATTAATAATAATAATAATAATTATAATCTAAATTTATTCGTTGCTTACTGCATATTAATTGTAGGGGATTGTAATATAATCCTCAATGCCTCACATAAAATTCTTTCCCGTTTATTATTAAAGTTTTTATATAAAATTTTAAAATATTTAAATTTTGCCATGAAATCATTAGGCAATTACAATATATTTAAAATAGTATTGAAACTTTTAAAATCATTTAATATGTTTAGGAATAAGTCAAAAATCCCAAAATATACGAATTACTTGTTTCTATATTACCATAGAATCTTGAGTATACTTCGTGAGTTCAATCAAATTTCAAAAAAAAATTATTGTAAATAGAACTATTCATTTTATGATTGGTCAATTCAGTGATGATTCATTTTATGATTGGTCAATTCAGTGATGATTCATTTTATGATTGGTCAATTCAATGATGATTCATTTTATTATTGGTCAATTCAATGATTATTCATTTTATGATTGGTCAATTCAGTGATGATTCATTTTATGATTGGTCAATTCAGTGATGATTCATTTTATAATTGATCAGATCAATGATTCATTTTCATATTTATTTTGGAATAAAAAATAAATTAATCTCCAAATTTTGATTAGAAAAGATTAATTTTATTTTTATTTTTCTAATTTATATTTATAAGAAAGGAAATATTTTTATAGTGATGCAAGTATTTTAATTTAATAACAAATAAAATGTGTCAACTGAATGTTTGAAAGGAAATTTATTCATTAAATATGTTAAGAAAATATTGCCTCGAATGATGTCAATTTGTAATTTTTTTTGGCATGTCTAAATTCCGTTGGATTTGGCATTGCCTATTTGATCATTCGAATGCTAATTGAACTCAATTTGATCAGAAATTCCCAGAGAACGTTTTAATTATTTATTTTGGTTTTTATATATTCAGTTTATTCCTTGTTTTTAGAGTTTGAGATGACATTTGGGTTTCATAAGTCATTTTGTCATTATTGTTTTGTCGTTTAAGCAATGGAATCGCAATTAGTATGTTTTTTTATCTTTTGTAATCCCCACTTTTGTAACATGGTCACATTTTTAAAACAGAGTTGTTTTACTAAAATGTCACAACATTATTTTCTTCTAATAATTCTGAAACTTTCCTATTCCTCACTTTCTATTTGTTTTCATTTTATACGAAAATCGCTATTGCATTATGTTCATATATTTCCACAAAGTAAATTGATAGAATTCATCAGTGCTAATATATTGTAGCAGTAGCAGAACTAGTGGACCCATGACTCTTTCTGGCGGAAGGGTCACCAGTTATAAAAGGCTCAAAATTATCACTAAAATAATTATACAATGCGCTTCATACACATACACTGAAATGCTTTCCTCATAGCCCACAAATATAAAATTAAAATAATGATTCATATTAAAATTATATTCTTTAAATATTAATTTTTGTACTAGTGGGTAGTTTGCATCTTTCATATGAATTCAAAGGTTATATTGATATTGTTTAGTTAATTTTGATAAGGTTGTCTGTGTATGTGTGTGTGTTTGAGTATGAATTAGATCGTGTTCCCCACGGCCGGGCATCACACCTCAGAAGTGGGACATGTCATCAATTATCAAATATTTCACATATATATTTTTTAATATAATATGATCATTCACGGCTAAATATAACAACGTGCATACAGTAATTTCATCTACCGTTATTTTTGAATACTGGCAATACTGATTATTATAAGTATTATTATACCAGTTATTATGTTATAGTTAGAGGTTTGTGTATTATATTCTATGTGTGTTATTTCAGTGATATTGTATCCTATACGTATAATAAATAGCCTATATTATATTAGTGTTAGGGGGTGTGTATGTACGAGGAAATCTGTAGAGCCCGATAGAGTCATCATTAAAAATGTGGCGGGACAATCGGGGTGCGTGTTGTGTAGGGACTTTATGGCTATGAATATACAAAATAAAGTTTAGACTGCAATACAACCAAATCACTATAGTATTATTACAATAAATTAATTTTATGAATAAACGAACAAGTAAACAATTCAACTCTATTTAAATAACAATTGTAGAACCTTTTAGAGGGAATGAATGTTATACTTCGCGAATTTTGTCGAATTTATTTTCTTAGATTATTTTGCCAATCTTCTTCTGACGTTTGAAGGGGATAACGGATGGCCAGATAAATGTTATGGAATTAATTTCTTTTTGATTGAAAGTTGGAATTAGAATAACGATTGGCTGGATAAAGATTATGGAATGAATTTCTTTATATTATAGTTGGAATTCGTTTTTAGTTGAAAGTTGGAAATAGAATAACGATTGGCAGGATAAATATTATGGAATGAATTTCTTTATATTATTATTGGGAATTCGTTTTTGCTTGAAAGTTGGAATTAGAATTTGTAATTTAGTTTTCTATTTTTTTATTGAGTTTTTTTTATTTGTCGATATTTGTATAGCGATAATTTACCATAGTAAATTATCGCTATATAGTACTTTTTTTCCTAATTCCATTTCGACCTATACTCAATAAAATAACAAGGCATCACAAAACCTTGTTTAAAAATAAATAAAATATATAACTGTACATTACACTGATTATCGAAGTTTGACAGTTACTTCAAAGGTACCGGTGGGGCATCGTATAAAGAATGTCGGAAAACACTAAATTAAACTGAATTAGCCAAAAGATAAATTTTGTTGCTTATTCCATTTCATAAATTAACTTCTAATTGTAAGTTTTCATTTTCAATTCCATAAGTATCTATATAACTATATTTACCAATAATAATTAACATTAAGTTATTTATTAATTTAAAAACATATTGTTGTTTGAATATACAAAGAAAGTATAAAAACAAAATTTCAAGAAGTAAAATGCCTGGGAAAAAAGTAAAAACTATCAAAAACAACTCATTCAAAATCTAAGTGGACTTCAATTCACAATAATTAAAATTCGTCATTAAAAACATTTTAAAAAATTACAAAAAAATTAAAATATTTTTAAAAATTAAACTGAAAATAAAATTTTATATTATTTCCCAATATTAGAAATTCTGTTGGGATTTATAAATTTTATATAATAATTCATATGAGTATGAAGATTCAATAAGAGAAGAAGTAGAGAAAGAAAGCCTTGTTCAATTTTGGATTGGATACATCTTGACATTTTTGAGGTTGAAATATTTCATTTTATGAATAAACACTGCAGATTATTGCTTATATACATTATTCGATTATTAATTATTAGAATTATATTTTTATAAATGATTCCGTTATTGACAAGTTTCTAAAAGTTGAGTTGTCTATTTATTTATGTCTTTAATATAAATTGTTAATTATTACAAAATCATCAACAATTTCATTTCTTTTTTTATTTTTTGCAAATATTGTTTATGTGATATTGTGCTTAATTGGCTTTCATCGGTACCATGTTCGAAACTCAATCTGTATTATGACCTTGAATTTATTTTCGTCATTGATATTAACAAATAATGAAACCCAAATGTTTATTTGTGTTTTCTGACGATAACGTTTACCTGTTGAAAATCAAGATACAAAAATTTTTTTCATAGTGGTTATTCGATTAAAAATTATGATAATGGAAACCTATCTTGTAAAAGGGAATACAAAACATGCAGCACACTAAATTTAACATGAAGTAAATATTTGTTAGAGTCCACGAAGAAAGTCAAAAATTATAGCAAAAATAAGACGAAGGCAGGGAAATATTGAAATTGTATATATACACGACTGACTAGGATAATTTTGGGGAAAATTACTTAGGGATATTCTTTGGAAGTGACTGTTCAAAGCTAGATGTTTCATTAATACAGAGCTTTTAAAAATTATTTTTTGAATGAAATCTTTCTATTTTGTGTAACTTATTATTTTGATAATTAAGTTTTTGCAATAATTTTCAAATTAATGAAAATAAAATAAAATAAAATGGTTATGAATTTCGAATGACTGACGGTTTAAAATAAAATGTAACATGATGTTCGATGTAATTTCTAATTATTTTTATTATTATTGCGATTATAAATCAAAAGTTTACTTTCTGTGTAACACAAATTTTTGGCACTGCCCTTATCAAGTGTAATTTATTTTATATAAATTAACTTATTGATTTGAATTGTTGTCTAGTAGTCATGGTAATGGTAATTACATTTTGGAAATCATTTGATTTCAAATGAACAATATTAAATGACAGAAAAATATTATTATATTGGTATTTAATCTAAATTATTATTATTATTTGAAAGAACTATTATATATTCATTAAAGAAAGTCTTGAATATTAATTTATTTGTACTCATATTTACTGTGATTTCGCTCCTTTGATATCTGTTTCTTACAACTAAGAATAAACAGAATATTATTTGCAAATTATTGAACCGACATTCGGGAAAATCCCAAATTCAGTTAGGAAAATAAAGTTCGAGTGAGAAATTTTGGTATCTCATTAATAATTTACATAATTTACAAGTAACTGTCTGGAAAACGTTATTTTTGTTTTAGTCAACCAATTTGTCTGATAAATTTCTGTTTCTGAAAATATGATCAGTCAGCCTAATTTTCAGTTAGAAATTAAAGGTTAAAAAACATATAAAAGAATTTCGTGGAGGAACAAAGTAAGACAAACATCAGAGAATTCCGAGTTATGTAATTTAATTGTAAAGAATAAATTATAACAAGCGGCGAATGTTAAGGAATGAAAAGTCGACCTTTTCTTATATAAATATTAAAAATTTATTTTAAATAAATTTCATCTATTGATCTGAATTTTTGTTAAAGGTTCCATGAAAACTAAGCACAGAAATAGTTGGGCAATTGTCGCTGTGTTTTATTGCTATTTTTTCCTTGAATTTTTCATTAAATAGGCTTATGTATTCTAGATAACAAGGTTTTATTACTGAATATCTATTGCAAAATATATTCTTTTTTAACGAAAACTTTGCAATCATAAATCAACAAAAATCTATAAAAAATATTAGTTTTATATTAAATTTTATTATTATTATAATATTTTTAAAAATAATTTCAACTTTCATTTTAACCATTTGAAAGTAATAACAACAATTCACATACACTCAAATTTACATCCAAACTATTTAAAAACTTAAAAATTTGCACATTAAATTTCAGATCTAAATATATTATCAACAATGCTTTTTATATTGCACGGTGTTAATAATTATCAAAACTTTTAATAAAATTTTAAAATAAGATGCCTATCATTTTTATTATTATTATTATTATTATTATTATTATTATTATTATTATTATTATTATTATTATTATTATTATTATTATTATTATTATTATTATTATTATTATTATTATTATTATTATTATTATTATTATTATTATTATTATTATTATTATTATTATTATTATTATTATATAAAATTTATATAAAATTTATATAAAACCATATAAAATTTATAGTTTCCTTTGCAATTATTATTAAAGATATATAAATAAATATTTTTCTCCTTGTAAATAATTAAAGCAATTAATTAAAGGCTTTGTGAGAAAGTTATTTATAATTAGTCAAGTTAATGTTTTGGTAATTATATTTGTAAACAATGGCTGTAATTATTGCTAATCTCTCGCCTGTCACCTATTTCGAATTTTTGTTTATTTAAAATAAAACTAATTTAATTTTATAATTTAAAATTTGTCAGCGACGGAAAGAAATTGTCTAAGTATAACTTATAGGTCGGTTCGTACGAAACTGATTTTAGTATTTCTAACTAATTTATTATAGAGAACATCTTCAAAATGAGCGAGTTTCTTGATGAATGAAAACTTGTCCTAAGGTTGTTGTCTGAATGATAAAGGATGGATGATAAAGTATTGCAGTTCAGTTCCAATAGCAAAGATATCATCGGCCAATTAATTTAAATATATTATTACAACCAATAAATAAAATAAAATAATGATTTATGGATTCAAATTTATATTTCATTGTAATTTTAAATAAAAATGTAAAAATTAACTGACACGATTGACACCTGAATGTGACAGTAAGGAAATTTATCAAATGCATAACTGTAAGAAAATTAATTTTTTGTTTAAATTTTTACAGATTTTTAATTATAATATGTAATTTTATATTTTTTAATTAAATCAAGAAAAATAATCAAGATAATTATTATTATTATTATTATTATTATTATTATTATTATTATTATTATTATTATTATTATTATTATTATTATTATTATTATTATTATTAATTTCTTTTTTGTTGTTGGTTCTCTTTGCATAAATTTTATAAATATTTTGCTTTTTTTTATTTTTACATTTAAAAATTACAATTTTCTTTAATTTTTAAAATTATAAATTTTCACATTTATTATTATTTTATTATTATTAATATATTAATTAATTTTGTAGTGATTTGTTTAATAAAATAATAGAAAATTTTATTTCTCTTACTTTTGATAAGTGATAATTTAGAACTTCAATACCTTTACCTTACCTCCTTTATGAATATTAAAGCTAAGAATGGGTAAGAAATCATTCCAATAAAGTGCAAATTGTATAAATTGTATAAGATTCAATTTCCCATCATAATTTGGACGTCTGTAAAAGTTGTTATGGTGTATTTGGTATATTATCAAACTTATTTTTAATTAATGTAATCATAATTATCATTTGATTGTTTCTTTAGAAATATGTCTTTTAACAAATGCAAAACGATGTGCAACAGTTCGGGCCGAGGTCTATTGCAGTTTGTATTCTCTTGATAGTGAACAATTTAAGGCTGTGCTTGAAAATTATCCTCTAATGCGAAGAACAATGGAAAGTGTTGCTGCTGAAAGACTCTCTAAAATCGGATGTAATCCAGACATCATTACAAACCGAGAAGACTTCAAAGATGATTTAGACATGGTAAAAGAAATTGTCAGCTCAGTTAGTCCTATGGTTAGTGATGATGAAAATGACAACGTCGATGAAGCTGGTAATGATAAATCTTTCAATGGCTCTTTAAAGAAAGCGAAAGAATCTCGGCGGAAATCAGTTGTCAAATTGGGTCTTCATAAATTGGGTCTCATTAAATCCAAATCTAATAGTTCACTCGTTGAAAAGAAAGACAATTCGAACTCTAATGTATTGTCTCCGAAAAAAGAAAAACTTTTAGATGTTGAAAAGGCAAAAGAAATTTCACTCAGTAAGGAGTCGCTGAATCTTTTAGTTCGATCTCCAGATGGCCTGAAAAATACTCATTTCAAGATTTCCTTTGATATGGCATAAAGAACGAAGATTTCATTTTGTAATCTGTCGTCATTTTTATCTAATTTTGCTCATAGATGTGATGCTTGGTGAATATTTGAACAATTTGTTCTTTCATGCAGCACTTGTATTTAGTTTAGATTAACTTATCTCTAGAGATTTTACTATTGTCAGGATATTTTAGTGAGAAACTTATTATTATTATTATTATTATTATTATTATTATTATTATTATTATTATTATTATTATTATTATTATTATTATTATTATTATTATTATTATTATTATTATTATTATTATTATTATTATTATTATTATTATTATTATTATTATTATTATTATTATTATTATCATCATCATTATTATTATTATTATTATTATTATTATTATTATTATTATTATTATTATTATTATTATCATCATCATTATTATTATTATTATTATTATTATTATTATTATTATTATTATTATTATTATTATTATTATTATTATTATTATTATTACCAAGAATTTTCGAATATTTTGGTCAAAAGAAAAATCTAAACTATTATTTGTAATTGAATTGAAAAAACATTTTGACAAATTTCGTTTCGATTTCTTATTTTATAATGAAATATTAAAAACTTATTAATATTTCTTTTTCGTATTCCAGGTTTTAATTTGTACTAACGAAAAGATTTTATTCGTTATCACTTGTATATTAATACATTTTAATTATGAAAAAGAATTTTATTATTAAAATTCATACAATACGTTTTAAAATATCTATGATTGTTATAATGAGGTCATTTATAGGATAGTAATAAATTATCATAAATTATAATAAGTATTTTTTATTATAAGAACGTTTTTTCAAATTTCACCACAGATTTCTTTTCAATTGACATTGTATTTATTAAAAAGCTTGAAGACTATGAATCAGTAAATATATCGATCAAAAAATCACTTAAAAAAGGCAGTGGCGATAATTCGTGAATATCCAAAAAAACATCGATATATTTACTGATATATAGTCAGGCTTTTTAATAAATATTTTTTTTATATTCATTTTTGAGATATTAAAATTTTAATAAGCATTTTTAAAAGCATTATTTGTTATATTAATTTTCATATCTATTATCCGAGATCCAATCCATGAAATACAATGAAAAATATCTTAAAATCCAAAAGACATAGAGAAATGAGAATGACAGACAGAATTTCAAAGATTCTCTGAGCATCTAATACAAAATTTAATAAAATTAAAATATGTTAAATGTTTCCTGAACATTGGTATAAGTGGATATTTTTGAAATACACTGAATTGTATAAAATATATTTGCGTTTATTAAGCGGCAAATAAAATTTCAATTTCACCGTTTTTATTATTTTAATCGACAACATGATATTTTCATTACTGTCTTTTTTACAAAGTTGAAAACTAAATAATCTTGTTTCAATTATCGTGTAAAACTACCTAACTTTAGAGTCATTTATTTCACAATGTGACCTTGAAATATAATTGTTTTAAATCATAATTTATATGAATTTGATTATGTTAATAATTATATATTTTAATTATCAATAACTTAGATATGAAAGACAACAAATAAATATTTGACATAAAATCAAGTTATAATCAAAATTTAAATGGCATATTTAATATTAATTAAAATTAATATAAACAAATTAAATGAAAATTTATCAGTTTTACACTAAATGTTTCTTATTTTCAGTGCTTATACATTCTTCTTAAAGTAGAAAATTGTAGAATCGTGCTCATTTTTTACATTTATTAATACATATAGGGTAGGGAAAAAATCTGACACATTTGAAATTTAAATAAAACCAAATTAAGATATATAAATAAAAAAGAATTTTTATTTATCAACTGCAAAAAATGCAAAAATATATGATACCTTTTTATTTTATGTCGTTTGAATAATAAAAGAAGTAATTGTACACTATTGGTCACAAAACAATCCTCATGAGTTACACGAACGCCATTTGCACAGTCCACATGTAACTGTGTGGTGTGCGTATTTTGGGTCCGTAACTTTTTGAAAATGATAAGGTCACAGTGACCGTCAATTACGAATAATTTTGCGTGAACTTTAGATGAGCTTTATGGTAGAAATAATGTCTGGTTCCAACACAATTGTACAACAGTCCACACATCTAGACGTTCAATGTAAAATTTTGAAGGAAATGTTCCCCGGTCATTTAGTTTCATTTTGAGGTAACCTTGGATGGCCTGTCCGATCATCTGACTTGAATCCATGTGGTTTTGAATCCTCTGGGGATACCTAAAATCAAAGGTATACATTTATCGCCCCCATTTTGTTGAACAATTGAAAGATGTAATTCGTTGATAAATTGAGCCTATTCCACATGAAATGATCCACCGGGTTATGTATATTTGAAGAATTAATTAATTTGTTTTCAGTTGTTTATTTAATAAATTTAATTTATTAATTTTAATTAATTTCTAATGTTTGTAAGAATAATAAATGCTTTTACTTTTCATTTTATCTATTTCAATAAAGATAAATAAATAATCTGCCTAAGCAATAATAAATGTTTTGTTTATCTTTCTTTTGATGTTTAATTATAACTTTTTTGGTTTGTGAATTCAACTGACAATTCCCCCTGTTTTCCCTAGGAGTATTGTGATGAATTAATGCAATGAAATGGATGGTGGCCTTTTCGGCGTTGTAGCAAAGGTAGACAATAACATTTATATGGATATTTATTTTCCTTTAATTAATAATTGTTGCATTCAACAACAGAACCAGCCGTTCTATAATAATATTTGCAACAATAGAATAAATTTCTAACGATAATTTTGACAGAAACTTAATTACAAATTTTTTTAAAGTTTTCCTTTATTTAATTCAAATTTTAATAATAACAATAATAATAATAATAATAATAATAATAATAATAATAATAATAATAATAATAATAATAATAATAATGATAATAATAATAATAATAATAATAATAATAATAATAATAATAATAATAATAATAATAATAATAATAATAATAATATAAAGTAATGATTTCTTGGTAGCATCATTTATTATTTAAAACAATAAAGTGATAATTTAAGCCTTTTGCTGCAAATAATGTATTTAATGAAAAAAATTCGACTATAAGATAGTCCTTATCAATCTCCTTCCCGAAAATACATTTATATCTTTCTTTTATTTCCTTTCTCTTAATTCTCATTGGTTATAAATATAATATAATATAATGATATAATTTCTTTTTCTGAATTTTTTAAAAAAATTTTATTTAAAATTAAAATTAAAATTAAAATAAAGTAAATATCATTTAAAATTCAAATTCAAAATTCAAAATTACATTTATTTTATTTTAATTTTAATTTTAAATAACATTTTTAAAAAAAATTCAGAAAAAGAAAGTATTATATTATATTATATTTATAACAAATGAGAATTAAGAAAAAGGAAATAAAAGAAATATAGAAATGTATGTTCTGGAAGGAGATTGCTAAATTCCAGGATATTCACAAAGACTATCTTATAGTCGACATTTTTTCATTAAAAACATTATTCGCAGCAAAAGGCTTAAGTTATAATAATTATAAATAATAATAATAATAATAATAATAATAATAATAATAATAATAATAATAATAATAATAATAATAATAATAATAAT